>PVIU01008241.1:0-84926 GCA_004026605.1 Ondatra zibethicus | reverse complement strand
TCATAGTAACCAGGTTGAGAGTTGTTGTGGGGCCCCATCTTCTTCCTGGAAACTTCAAAGAATACTGCAGGAAAATTTATTGTTTATTATGGAAAACTGAAGCATTATTAATGTGAACATACATACATATTCAATGAAAGGCATGATAAAGACAGAAATAGGTATGAAGAAAGCAAAGAAGTTTTATAAATTATATTCTAGTCCCTACGTTATTTTTTGTGTTTAAATAAATTTAATTTATTTTGTAAAATCAAAAATAAGTTAAATACCTTGTTACTTCAAAAAAGAAGAATCAGGGTCATTCACAATCTGAATAAAGCAAAACCCAACTCTATCTATGCAAATAACTCAATGTCTAATGTCTGGGGTCCACTCACAAACTTTTGGGATCCTCTAGATGGACTGGGTCATTTCTCAGTCTTTACCCTCTGTAATACACAGTTTGTCTTCTACTCTCAAACTGGCTATACTCCATAGCTGCTTCTATTTTTGGTGGTTATCCCATGGTATATATCCTAATATACTTGGATACATACATACATACATACATATATGTATATTAGGATATATATATATAGGATATAGGATATATATATATATATGTATATTAGGATATATACTTGGATCTTCTGCTTCTATTGTACTGCACTTTTCTAATAACCCTTGCTGGGCTCTCTTCATGTTTCAAAGCCTCATTTTTTCCATGTCTCATGAAGTTCTGGGGCATTCACTGATACTTCAGCTGCAACTTCACCAATGGCCTCTCATGGCCTATAGCAATGTCAAGCCTCAGCTCCTCTCCATGACTGCTTTATGCCTTCAAAGTAAGTAAGACCTGGGAGAATCTTACATATTACCAAATTTGGCTTTCAAAACAAGTGACAACTGTAGCCTCCTCTGAACATAGCTTTTACGTGATAAATCTGAAGAGACACTTCTCAGAAGAGTTTACTTCAATAATGCTGATATGTTTTTAATTACCATTAATTTCTCAGATCTAGATGACCAGCATCAATCATCATAGTAAAACAAAGGTTTTTCCATAGTAATTCTGATATCTGCTGATTCTTCAACCCTAGAAACAAGATTATTTAAACTAATCTTAGCTAGCCATAGATTCTTAACTAATAATATCTAACAGCCCTTATATAGTCTTTAAGGGACTCTCAACTTCCCTGTGAAACTCCACAAGCCTGGCCTTCATCTTTTCCAATGCTCTCAACATTCTTGTCTTCCAAACTCCCACAGAATATCTCACCAAGCTCTGAATATTCAGTGGCTTTTATTGACCAAATTGCAAAGCCCTTGAACAATCCTGCCAAAAAGAACATGACAAAGACTGTCACAGCAATAATCCAATTCTGGTACCATTTTTGTCTTATCTTACTATTGCTATAATGAAATACCATGACCAAAAGCAATTTGGGGAGGGAAAGATTACACTTCCACATCTGTTGTTGTATTGACTGTTCTTGGTTGTCAACTTGACTGTATCTAGAATGAACTATAATCCAGAAACTGAGGACACACTTGTAATCTAGACATTGAGACAAGAAGACAACATCACTTTTATCCAAATCTTGAGCCTGAATTATACACATCTTCAATCCAAATCTTGAGAGTGGAAGGCATATCTTTAATCTGGGTCTCACCTTTTGCTGGAAGTCTATATAAGGACAATAGAAGGAGGAGGAAGATGTGTTCATTCCTTACCTGCTTGCTCTTACCTTGTCATAACATCCATTTGTTCAGTGGCATTGGAACCTACTTCTTCAGAATTCCAGGATATATAGAAGACCAGATGAGATGCCCACTAAGACTTATGGGACTGAGCAACTATAGATTCTTGGACTTTCTATTCAATAAATTTACATATATATATATATATATATATAATTACATATATAGAGAGAAAGAGAGAGAGAGTGAGATTCATTCCATAAGCACTGTGACTCTAGAGAACCATGACTAATACAGATTTTCATACCAGAAGAGGTTATAGAGAAACAAAAGTATAAGGATGAATCTTTTAAGTATATCTGGAATATGCTTTTTAATTCCGCAGCACTTTCAAATTAACCAGCATTTTCATTACAGAGGCCTCTCTCATCACTCCATCTCCTAGGCACTCAGAAAATACTGAAAGCCCATGATGTGAACTATATTTCAGCCTTAAAGAGATAAATTTCTTTAATTATCTTGGTTCATCAATAGTGAGTGGTAATGGATTTAATGATCTAATATATGAAAGTTTTGAAATTTTGGTAGAAAATAAGGAAAACAATCTTGTTTAATTGCTCTTGATCTCTCTGGATAAATTGATCATCTGGATTAAGAAAAATAATATTTGTTCAAGGAAGACCCTCTGAACAACGTCCATTATGCATGGATGCCCCAAATGATCCAATGTTTTAGAGCTCCTCTGTTACAGTTTCCTCTGAGTACATGCAGAACACCTTCAAGACTGCTGACTGAAATGATTCAGCCTCAAAGAGTACTCCAGTCCGGACTTGACTATAATCCTAAATTTTCTTTGGGTCCCTCTAAGATTATCAGTGCCACCAATCAGTAGGGAGTAGTCAAGAAAACTATGACCACATTTGATATGGGATTGCCCTCTGTATGCTATGCATACCATTGGTTAAAAAAGAAGCTGATTTGGGCCTATAACAGTGCAGAATAGGACAAGGCAGAAAGTTCAATCAGACAGGGGAGGAAAGAAGGAAGAGTCAGAGAGAAGCCATGTAGCCACCATAGGGGACAGACATCAGATGCTAGATGGAACCTTACCAGTATACCACAACCACATGGCAATATGCAGATTAATAGAAATAGGTTAATTTAAGATAGAAAAGCTAGCCAATATGAAGTGTGAGCTAATGGGCTAAACAGTGTTTTAAAAATACAATTTCTGAGTGATTATTTTGTGTTTGGGTGGCTGGGAAATGAACAAGCAGCCTCCGTTTATAGATTGCCACCCAATGGGGGACTGGCTACATCCACATAAAAACTTAGAAAGCTTGGAAAGGAATTCTAGACACAAAAGAACAGAGTTAAGCATGGCTTCCTCATGGCTGGCATTTATTTTCTGGATTGGCTCTGTTTGCTGGTGGCAAGCAGGAGCACCATGGCTCCTTTTTAAAAAAAGGCTTACTGATTCAGCATAAGAAACGACAACTTCCTGGTTCAGGAAGTATGACCTCTGACTCTTTCAGGAAGCTGAGCGCTTAAATGGGGGTTTGTGGAACTATACCGCAAGTTACTTGGTGTCAGCATGGGTTAACTGCTTAGTAGAGTTGAAGTGGTAAGGACAGCTCCTACCTGGCAGCCTCAGAGGCAGTGAACAGACCTCTGCCCTGTTTAAGTGGGTGAAGTGCAAAGGCAAATCATCCTTAGTCCTAGCCACACTGCTTAGCATTTTAAGAAGCACTCATGGACAGAAAAGGATTACAAATATGCAATAAAGACAGATTCAGACGTAAAAGACCTCTAAAAAAAGACACAGTGTGTTTTAAAAATGTACATAGACTTTGGAGAGAGAAGAAATGAGTACAGAGTATTATAAAAAGAAGTAAATTATTTAAAAAAATAAAACAAAGTTTTTAAAAAGACACAGTACAGACAGTCATAGATTAAACAAGTAAAGAAAAATAAGCCACATAAAAATGGAATATACACAGAGAGTCTGGATTATGTATATTATTGTGTTTTCTTTGAATTTTTGACTGTGAATGAGCTAATTACAGAGAGATGTTTCATTGTACAGGCTGCTAAGCTAAACCAACATATATATTTTAAAGCTATCTTGACTTCAAAGTTTTGGTCTAAGGATAGTTTGCTTTGGAAAAGATGTTCTGGTTTTGTTTCCACAGAGGATAAAATCCTCTGGATTCCTTCCAAACTAATGTGGTTCAAGACCCCCTTAAAGGTCTTCAGAAACCCCTAAAATTACTTTGCCCCCAAAAAGCAGGAAGCAGTTTGGAGAGAAATACACCCAAATTCCCAAATATTGTTTATAAAAGTTTATTTACATTTTAAGGGGAATATGCTATAGAGGTGAGTACTTTGCATTGGTATGGATCTTGTTTTATTGATACAAGTTTAAGGTCAACTCTGTTATAAGTGTATTTCAGCTCTTGATTAAGGTATTGTGTTTGTGCAGCTCATTTAAAAGTATAATGCATAATTAAGAAATATATGTTAATTGATAATCATCTATAATAGTCAAACTTGTAGTAATGTTAGGTTTTCTAGATATATAGAGATACATTTCAGCTAGATAGGTATTCTTCAAATCTTTCAAAGACTAACAGAATATGGCATTTAAAATGTTTTAAAAACTTAGGATTTTTCATGACAATGAGACACATCTGCTCCTGGCAGCACCAATCTACTTCAAGAGGATGTTGGGAATCAAAGATGCTTCTTATGTAATTGGTTAACATTTGGGCAAGAAACTGTTCTTGCCTGAGCTGCTTGATGGTATGCTCTATGAACCAGACATGCTTAACTCACAGAAAAATGACTACTGATGTTGTTTAAAGAAGTTGAGGCAGTGCTTCAGGGTTCCTGCTTCATGAAAGAACTGACAGACATTTTCCAGGACACAGGAAAAAGCAGCTGATGAACTTGGCCAGTACAAGGCATAAGAGATCTTCAAATTTCATGCTTCATGGAAAAGTCTGCCAGATACTATGGGCCTGTAGGCTGAAGATGAATGCCCAAATATTACAAAAGAACTTTGGGTGACTGTCCAGGCAGCAAAATGTCTCTGTCAATTCTAGAGTTTTGAAACTTGCTTTCAATGTACTTCCTGTTTACCTAGGTAATATTAAATACTTCTGGAGTCTTTGATGGAGTTGAAGAAAGATAGTTATAATTATAATTATAAAAGATATAAAAGTTATAATTATAAAAGATAGATTCGATATAAAACTTTAAACTCACAAAGAAAAATAGAATATTTTCCTTAATTTGCCAAATGTAAATGGACTAAACATTATAACTATTATTCTTATTTAATACTTGATTTGTTGAATGTAATCTTAGTATGTTAAAGTTAAAACCTTCTTTTTTATTTAGACAGAAAAGGGGAGGTAATATGTGATTCCCCTCGGTATGCTGTGAATACCATTGGGTAATAAAAAAGCTACTTTGGTCCTATTGCAGTGCAGGATAGGGCAAGGTGGGAATTCCAAGCAAATAGAGGGGGAAAGAAGGTGGAGTCAGAGAGAAGCCATGTAGTCACCACAGAAAACTGATGTCAGATGCCAGATGGAACCTAACCAGTAGGCCACAACAATGTGGTGATACACAGATAAATAGAAACGTGTTAATGTAAGTTATAAGAGCTAGCCAATAAGAAGTGTGAGCTAATAGGCAAAGCAGAATTGTTATCATACAGTTTCTGTGTGATTATTTCAGGTCTGGGCAGTCGGGAAATAAACAAGCAGCCTCCAACTATACACATTCCCAACAAATGGATAATGAATGTTTGCCATTGTTTAGTATGTTACTCATAAGCTGTTATGGATAATGTTCAGCAAAATCTAAACAAAGGAGAATAGATTCAGTGTCTTATTTTAAAATGGAAAAAAAGGGGAAATGCTGTGTCATAATGCTTTTGTACACTGTAAAGATTTGTCACTTGTATTGATTTAATAAAATACTGATTGACCAGTAGCCAGTCAGGAAATATAGGCAGAGTGACAAGACTAAGCGAATTCTGGGAAGAAGAAAGACAGAGATGAGTCACCAGCCAGACAAGAGGAAGCAAAATGAGAAGGCATCACTGAAAAATAGGTATTAAGCCACATGGCCAAGCATAGACAAGTATCATGGGTTAATTTAATTTGTAAGAATAGTTAATAATATTCCTGAGCTAATAGGTCAAACAGTTTATAATTAATATAATCATCTATATGTTTCTTTGGGACTGAATAGCTGTGAAACTTGGTAGACAGAAACTTCCATCTACAACTCATTGTAAGGAACAGGGTCTTATAACCTGGGAGAGGGATTTGTAGAAAGACACGGTTGGAGCTGAGAACTTTGAACCCTCAGATTCTCAAGGTATCTTACCTGAGAAAATAGTACCCTCAGCCCCACCCCTTGAAATATAGCCCTTTTTTACCTTCTATTGAGAAAATTAATCCTTCATTGTCTTCTAAACCAGCAGTGACTTTTTCTGAAGAAATTGCCGTGCAATACAGTACCAGTGTCCCTCAAGGGCTATCAAAATAATTGCCTCTATAACTATAACCAGACTCAAAACAATGCAGGCTCTTGGGCAGAGGTAGAAAGTGTTGTTCATGAGAAAGTATGATACATTACTAAGGAGTTTAATGATTTTGTTACTTCATTAAAATAGAAGTCTGGGGAATATGTGCAGAAATGGAATTTAAGAGTATGGGATAATGGTGGAAGGAACATAAAACTAGATCTGGCTGAGTTTATTGATAGCAGTTATCTGAGTGGAGATTTGAGGTTTAACATGGAAATTCTCACAGCTTAAAAAGGTGTGAAAAGCTTGTTTGAATTATTGGCTGAAATGTTTATCAAAAGATGACCTACTGTAAAGGAGTTGGAGATATCTGATATGCCCTGGCTTAGTGTTGATGAGGGATATTAAGGCTCAGGGAAATTGCAATACTAGAGTGGGTACACCATGTAAAACCTAATCCTCCACAGTGGGAAGTCCCAAAAGACATATCCTTCATGAATCATATATGATGCAAAATGGTGTAGGAGTACCAGCATGTTTGAAGTGGTTTTTTTCTACTTTTGTTTAATTTTTTCATTTTACATACAAACCCCAGTTCCTGCTCCCTCCCCTTCTCTGATCCCCTCACTTACCCCATCTTACTCCACATCCACTGCTTAGCAGGGACAAGGCCTCCCTTGGGGCATCAACAAAGTTTGGCATACCATATTCAGGTAGGAGGAGGCTCTTATCCCTGCACAAAGGCTGAGCAATGTATCCCATCATAGGGAATGGGCTTCAAAAAGCCAGTTAGTGCAGCTGGGCTAAGTGCTGGTCCCACTTACACTTGGTACTACAAACAAATCAAGCCCCACAACTGTCAACCTGCATTCATAGGACCAAGTTTGGTCCAATGCAGGCTCCTCAGCTGTCAGTCCAGAGTCTGTGAGCTTCCACTAACTCAGGTCAGCTGTCTCTGTGGTTTTCCCTGTCATGATCTTAACCGCACTTGCTCATATGATCCCTCCTCCCTCTCTTCAACTGAACTCTAGAAGCTCAGCCCAATTCCTGCATGTGGATCACTGCATCTGCTTCCATCAGTTACTGGATGTACATTCTCTGATGAGAGTTAGCATAGTCACTAATCTGATAAGGGAAAGATCAGTTCTAGCACCCTTTCCATTATTGCTAGGAATCTTAGCTGGGGTCATTGCTGTGGATTCCTGGGAATTTTCTTAGCATCAGGGTTCTCCCTATTCCAATAATAGCTCCCTCTATCAAGACATCACTTTCATTTATCTACCTCTCTGTCCCTCCTCCAACTCAGCCATCTCAATCCCTCATGTTACAATCCCCATTCTTTCTAGGATACTTCCTACTGAATGGGGGCACTAATAATCTTATGGGGACCCAAAGAAAATTGGGTTATGGTCAAGTCTTTACTGTAGTATTCTGTGAGGCTGAATAATTTCAGCCTGCAGTTTTAAAGCTGTTTTGGATGTAGAACTCATAGGAAACTGTAATAAATATACTCTGAAACATTGGATCATCTGGGTCATCTGTTCTCATTGGACACTTTTCAGGGGGTCTTCCTTGATCAAACCTTATTTTTCTTAACTCAGAATGAATTCACAGGCTCTCACTTCCTGTGGAAAGAAAAGCAAAGTCTATTCCCCAAAGTAACATATATTTGACTTAAATTTTGATGTCAAGGCATTTTATTTATATATTAAAGTTTGTGTTACCATAACCTGGTCTATAAGGTTGAATAGTGGGACTGTTTTACTCTCAGAATTTCAGACAGTCTTTATTTATTAAAATAGAATTGAACTGCCCTACATATACTGAAAACATAAGTCACAAAACAATCCCACACCAGTTTGGAATTATGATTAATAAAATGGTTATTCATTTAAAGGTAAAAGACTTACAGATCACCATCCCAGACAATAGCCCTCTGGGTGATCAGGAATGAAGTCTAACAGCCAGAAGCTGGAAGCAAGAGAGTGAGCACATGGCTACTGCTGCTTTTAAAAAGCAAATGAGACCATGCCCAAGTGGGCTGGTATCTTAAAGGCTATTGGCTGAAGGAGCAGAAGGAGCTCCTGCAGCACTTCCCCCTTTTGTTTAAGTAACAGAGTTCTAAACCTAATACAAAACAACATACAGTAGGGACAGATATTAAGTATAAACTTAGAATTACAATCAGCATAAACAATATTAAGCAAGGAACATATGCTAAATGTTTTAATAAACATTCTATCCTATGGAGACTAAGTCTTGTATAGGAAATGGCTTGGCTAAATCATAAGAGGGCGGTAACTATGACTATCTAATCTTCAACCCCATCGAAGGCCTGAGAAGGGAGATAACATTACTTGAGCAGGCAGGAAGTACAATCAAGTAGCTTCCAAAGTGAGCGATATATGACAGAGAAAATAAGCTACCTGAGCAATCACCCAAAGTCTATAATTCTTAATACCTATCTAACTTAAAGTCTAAGACAATAAACAACTGTGCAATAAATGAGGACAATGACCTCCAAATGTAAACAATGTACAAGTATCTTGGTCAGAGGAAGAAATGTACACTGCAATATATATATATATATAATGTTTTAAACAGAGGTAGAAGCATGCATGCATACAATATTTAATATAATTTAACTTTATACAAGATCTATACCAATGTAATTGTCAGTAAACAATAACTCACAAATACCAATCTATTATCCCATCATCCAATTTTCCCTCTTCTTTTTCCAAAAAGGTCCCTGAGCTTATAAAATTCCTTCCACAACCCTCAACCATATACCAATTATAATCAAGCCCTAAATGATATCCCTAAGCCTGAGGGCAAACTTTGCAGGGAGAGGGGATGTCGTCTTCTAGAATTACTTCCAGCTGTCACAGGGGTGACATTCTTTCTAGGGGATCCTATGAAAGTAAAATGATGGTTAAATTTCAAGATTAATGTCTGATAAGATTGCAAATAGCCTCTGAGTATTTTGTGGAGGTCTAGCCAAAATGATGTAAAAGATGTGCACCATTTCAACTAACCAAGTTGGAACCGTCTTGTGCAGCTGGTACCCAAAACAGGTCTTGTAGTAGCGCTATCAGTATCATGACGTCATATCAACCAGGTGGAGTTGTTGTTATGGGGCCCCATTTCTTCTGGAAACTTCAAAGACTACTGCAGGAAAATTCATTGTTCATTGTGGAAAACATAAACATTATTCATATAGACATATACAGACATATATATTCAATGAAAGGTATGATAAAGACAAAAATAGATATAAAGAAAAGCAAAGATGTTTTCTCAATTCTTTTTTCTTTCTGTCCCACATCAAATGGGTCTTGACATGAGTTAGAAACTCTGGCTTTTTTCTTTTAACAACATGCTTGGATTTAGAGAAGTAGAGCGTCATTGTCTAACTCTAAAACCAGTTCTATATATTCATAAACATATACATACATACATACATATATACAAATGTATACATTGTATCATTAGTACTTATGAACCATATTTGATTTTCTTGATGATCCTTGTTGGATAGTTGTTTTTCTACCTGTCAACATTCAAACATCAGGGGTTCCTCGAATTTTTGAAGATGAGTTATTTCCTGCAAAGACAAGAACAGGATCCTGCCCCCATCCTAAATGCTTTTCTTACCACCTGTATGGTTATCACCATTGTGGAGGAGAAATCATTTCTCTGTTTCAATAGGTTTCTCCTTTTGAAACCGAATCTTTATTAATTTTGATGGTATCCATAATTTTTCATCTCCTGTGTAAACAAGAGCAAAACCCCTTCCCCAATGTAGTGAATCTCTTGGTTATGAGGTCAACACATCCTTGAAATATACTGGTTGATTCAATTCAAAAGTTTTTTTTTCCATTATCCAATGCCTCTCCACTGCTGTTGTTCCTTTCTCATTAGCATTAAGAAAATTCAAGGTTAATAAAGCATTATGCAATCTATTTCTGGGGGTATTTTCCGTCCCTTTCTGTTTGTTCAGCATATCCTTTATAGTATGATTTGACCTTTCTACAACTGCCTGACCTGTAGGATTATTTGGTATACTTGTAATGTGCATTATATTATAATAAGCAAAAAATTGTTTCATTTTCTTAGATACATATGCTGGACCATTGTCTGTCTTTATTTGTGCAGGTATACCCATGATGGCCATAACTTCCAATAAATGTGTGATTACCGAATCAGCCTTTTCTGAGCTCAGGGTAGTTCCCTATTGAAAACCTGAATACATGTCTATGGTGTTGTGTACATATTTTAATTTATCAAATTCTGTAAAGTGGAACACATCCATCTGCCAGATTTCATTCCTTTGAGTACCCTTTGGGTTACTTCCTTCAGGCAACAGTGTTTGATTATAGAAGGAGCAAGTAGGGCATCTCTTTATAATCTACTTAGCTTGTTGCCATGTAATAGAAAACTCTTTCTTTAAACCTTTGCTATTGACGTTATGTTTTTTATGAAGTTCTGAGGCCTGCAACATGATTCCAAACAATAAATGATCAATTTCTGCATTACCTTGTGCTAGAGGACCAGTCAGACCCATATGGGATCGGGTGTGTGTTATGTACATAGGACATATCCTATTCCTGATTATGTCTTGCACCTGGATAAACAATGAAGTCAATTCTGTATTATCTGGTATAAATTCAGTGGTTTCAATATGCAAGATAACTCTTTCTGCATATTGTGAATCTGTAACTATATTAAGAGGTTCTTTAAAATCCCTTAGCACTATAAGAATGGTATATAATTCTGCCTTCTGGATAGAATTATAAGGGCTTGGTTCCACCTTACTTAATTCTTCTGATTTGTATCCTGCTTTCCCTGATTTATTTGCATCAGTATAAAGTGTATGGGCTCCAGTTATTGGAACATCATGTACAATTTGAGGAAGAATCCAAGAAGTTCTCTTTATGAGGTTAAGTCTATCACTTTTGGGATAGTTGCTATTAATTTCTCCCAAAAATTAGCACAAGCTCTTTGCCATGGTCCATTGTGTCCCCATAACTTTTTTTTATTTCATCAGTAGTAAAAGGCACTATAATTTCTGCTGGATCTATACCTGCTAGTTGACAAAGTCTCATTTTACTTGTATAATTAATTCAGAGACTTTTTCCACATATTTTTTTTAACTTTTAACTTGGTTTATGTGGTATAAATATCCATTCTAAAATAATATCTTCCCTCTGCATTAAAATTCCCATAAGAGAAATTCTGGGAGGCAATATGACTAGGATACAACTAAGATTTAGATTCACCCTATCCACATGTGCCTCCTATATTTTTTCCTCAACCATTGTCAGTTCGTTTTCTTCTTCAGCTATTAATTCTCTGGGACTATTCAAATCTTTATCACCATCTAAGGTTTTGTTTAAATGTACTATTAGATCAGGTGTTATCTCAACAGCTGGTCATAGACTGGAAATGTCTCCTAACAATCTTTGAAAGTCATTAAGTGTCTGTAACCAGTCTCTCCTAATTTGTGCCTTTGTGTTCTAATTTTTTGTAAACCTTTTCTGTAACCTAGGTAATTAATAGACTCTCCTCTTTGAATCTGTTCAGGAGCAATTTGTAATCCCCATTTAGGTACGACTTTCTTTACTTCTTCAAACATCCTTCCTAAAGTATCTTTATTTGAATCAGACAACAAAATGCCATCCATGTAATGGTAAATTATAGACTTTGGAAATTGCTTATGAATTATTTTCCATGGCTGACTTACAAAATATTGGTACCATGTAGGCCTATTGAGCATCCCCTGTGGGAAGATATCTCTTAGTAGGCTGAGAATTATTATAATTAGGCACTGTGAAGGCAAATTTTTCTCGTAAAGGTATAGTGAAAAAAACAATCTTTCAAATCAATAACTATAAGAGGTCATCCTTTAGGTAATAGAGAAGTCAAAGGATTTCCCCATAGCTTGAATACCTTGTTGACAGCTCTTAGATCAGTCACTATTTTCCATTTACCAGATTTCTTTTTTACAACAAACACAGGCAAATTCCAAGGTCTGGTTGATTCTTCAATATGGTGAGCATCTAGTTGCTCTTGTACCAGCTGTTCCAAAGCCTGTGATTTATCTTCAGCTAGAGGCCACTGCTTGATCCTTATTGGCTTCTCAGTTAACTATTTTAAAGGTAAGGCTGTTGGTACCTCTAAAGGTTTGTTAGTTGCTGTATGTTCTTGTACAGCCTGAATGGCTGGTGACCTTTTTCCATAACACCTCATGATATCCTTCCCAGAATTATGAGTTCCTGGTACTGCAGGAATGTTAATCTGGGTATTCCATTGCTGTAGCAGGTCATGGCCCCATAAAGTTATTGCAATATTGTCTATATATGGCCTTAGTCTTCCTATTTGCCCTTCAGGTCCTATGCATTCAACCCATCTCGAGCTTTGTTTTACATGAGATAGGGTTCCAATTCCCAGGAACTGAACATCTACCTCTTGAAGGGGCCAATTTGGATGCCAAGATTCTGGAGAAATGATACTTACATCTGCACCCATGTCTAAGAAGCCTTCAATAAAAATGTCATTTATACAGACTCTTAGCTTTGGTCTTTGATAGTTAATAGAAGTCTGTCAAAATATACGTTTACTCTGTCCTATTGGATTTTTTGACTCATCCTCCACATTTAACCCATAATTTAGACCAGTATTGCTTTTTCCAGCGGCATTGGATTTTGTAATTTTCTTGGTGAGACATGTTCTTCACTGTAACTGGGAATGACTGGGCCACATATGGCTTGGGGGCCTGTGAGAGGCCCCTCAAGAGGTTTTCCGATGGTATTGGGTTGCCTTGTCTGTCTGTTGTTGACCTACATTCATTGGTCCAATGTCAGCCTTTACCACAGCTCCTACATATACCTGAAGGCCAAGGTCTCCTATTTTTGTCTTTCCCAGGGGAGATATTATTCCTAGAATTTCCTTGCCTGCAATCCCCTTTCAGATGTCTTAATTTACCACAATTAAAACATTTGGCAGTTTGATGTCTCCTCATTGCTTTGGAAATAGCTTCTCCTACCCAAGGTTCATCATTATAGCCAAAAGTCTCAACATTCATCATATGCTGAATCCATTCATCCATAGGTGCTGATCTAGACCTTAAAGACCCAATTATCTTTTTACATTCTAAGTTTGCATTTTCAAAAGCCAGAGATTCAAGAATTATTCATCTTCTGGGTCTGTTACTCCTATTTGCCGAGACTTAATTAATCTTTGCAAAAAGTTAGTAAAGGGTTCTCTCTGTCCCTGCCTAACCCTGTTATATGATTTGATTCCTTTTCTTAGTTCTTGTATCCTATTCCTAGCATTCAAGGCTGTGTTGTGGCATAGGGACACTACTTCTTTGTCATGAAGAGCTTGGACCTGTGGATGAGCATATGCTCCTATGCCAAGAATTTGATCTTGGGAAACCTCCATACCTTTTGCTCTTCCTTGCTGTTCCATATGTTTGGATTTTTCTCTGAAATAAATTACAAACATCAAGGAAGGTCCATCATCCAATACTATGGACAACTGAGAGAAATCATGGGGGGTATCTCTGACTATAGAAGCCCAAGTCCTTATCATTTCCTTAACAAATGCAGAGTGCAAGCCATAATTAATGACAGCTTGCTTAATTTCTTTTAGATCATTCATTACTATTGGCGTCCATCTAACTTCTTTGGCTCCCTTTGAGCCTTTAGAAGTTGATGCTTTGTCAGGGTAAATTACATGGTATGATGTTAAAACCCTTGGTAAACCAGTTCTGACAGCTGGTGGTGATGTTGTATCCTGTCCTTGTGCCTTCTTACTCTGTTCACCAGCTCCAATAATTTCCTCAGTCATTTCAAATCTTTTTATCATTATCTCTCATAAAGCCTGAATCTCCTGACCTGCATATGTTTCTAGTGATTTCACTAAGGTATCAATTTTTTGGTCCCCATTCTGCACCTGTGATTCCAAGGTTTTAATGTTTCCCTTCAAAGATAACATGTCCTCCTTGAACTTTTCTTGGATATCGTGTAGATTGCCATCCAGGAGGTACATTCTGTCTGTTACCTTATGAAAATTTTGTGATAACTTCTGAACGTCAAATTCCACAGTATAAACCCTTTCAGGTAATTTCCTAGTACCCTTGGATATGGAGTCAATTTTGCCATTTTGCCTATAATAGTATCCACTTGTTCAGATAACCTCTGATTTTCAATAATTTTAATCCTTTCAACTAGCCATTCATTATTAGTCTGTAAAGATTGTATTGTTCTTAGGAGTGCCATATTCTTCCTTAATGATAGAATATGGAGAAGAAAACCGAAACCTAATAACCAGTAAATTGAGGTATCCCCATAGTCATATAAACCTCACATAATATAATCCATTGCATTAGTAAAGAAACCAGTAAAAGTTGCAATGGAAAATGAAAAATGCCATATTACCAATTATCCAGCAGGTGGTGCTATTGCCGAGTCATGACTAGAACCAATACAAAGGTGACAGAAACAGGGTCCTGTTTCTGTGCCTGCCTTAGTATTCGTTAAAAACTAGGAAATATGAGTTGCTCAACAAAGTAAATGTAATTAAATCAATTCCAAACACAGAACCAGAAACCCAAAATCCAGGGTAGAGAACAGCAACCTGGAAGCCACATATGCCTCCACGTGACAAAGAATTGCCTTGAGGGGTTGCAGCGTTTGGCAACCACTTGTGCTCTGACTCATGCTGTTTAAGCCCTGTGCTGCAAGCGAGATTTAAAAACCACTCAGAAAAGAGCAAACCAGGCAGGCAGAGACTGTCTGGGCCCATTGAGCCTGGGAGGCATGGAGTTTAAATCCAAGTGGGGAGGCAAATGATAGGGTGCATGGGAACGTGAAGCCAATCCGAGGTGTTTAAAGAGAAAATATAAAGAATTGCAGCAAGAAAAGCCATTGCAAGATATTCTAAATTGAACTGCTGGCTCCATGCACAGGCCTTGGCTGAGGGAGGGCTCGTGCCAAGCCAAGCTGGTGGCTGACAGCCAAGCTGGAGGGGTTTTAAAACCAAACGTTGTCACCAGATGAAGTTGTAAGTCACAAAACAATACCATGCCAGTTTGGAATTATGATTAATAAAATGGTTATTTATTTAAAGGGAAAAAACTTACAGATCACCATCCCAGACAACAGCCCACTGTGCAATCAGGAACGAAGCATAACAGCCAGAAGCCAGAAGCAAGAGAGCGAGCACAAGGCTACTGCTGCTTTTTTAAAGCAAACGAGACCACGCCCAAGTGGACTGGTATCTTAAAGGCTATTGGCTGAAGGAGCAGAAGGAGCTCCCACAGCAATATACCCTCTCCCACAGGTTAGCAGGAGGGCTGGTGGCTGCTGTTGGTGGGGGATGGGATCTCCATCTAACCAGGAGCAGGGATGTGTTTCTTGACAGAGATGCTGAGACCCTCATCATTAAAACTGAGAAGGTTCATATGAAAAAGGACCACTGTTAAGGCCACATGAGGATTTCTCCTAGTCTCTGGTGAGATAGTGCTGGCCAACCAGTCCTTAAGAGTTCTTTTGGTCCTCTCCATAATGACTTGTCCCTATAGATTGTTGGGTAGGCCAGTGGTATGGAAAACACTCCAGGACCCCAGAAAGTCATTGAATTATTGAGAGGCATAGAAAGTGTCATGCATGCAGACATAAAGACACACATACACTTAAAAATAATTAAATATAAGGTAAATCAGTACGGGACAATCATCTATATTCTGTCAATTTTATTTTAAATAAATGCTGATGTTTGTAATAATATTCTACTGAATATATTTCACATCTATCATCTATCTATCTATCTATCTATCTATCTATCTATCTATCTAAATATCTACATCTATCAGTCTGTCAATATATACTTAAGATGCTTAGCCAAAGAAACGTTCTAAAGAGTCAAAAAAGAGAAATAGAATTTTGGGGAAATTGCAGAGTTTTGACATCAATAGTTCCTATATTTATGGTTTTCTTCTGTCCCACATCAGGTGGCTCTTCTGACATGACACAGAAAGTCTGAATTTTTCTTCTACCAACATGCTTGAGTTTAGAGAAGGAGAGATTTATGCTCCAAATCCAAAACCAGCTTTGATTTTTAATTGAGTCAGACTACAAATTTTCTGAGATGGAAGAGAATATAGATGTTTAGGTAGTGATATCTAATATGTGACAGGTATTAAGGTTCAGTCCTTTGAGTTTTTATTTGAATCTTAAAAGGCCAGGGTGATGTAAGGTATGGGAGTGGAGGAGGGGACTCCATTGGGCTGTATCTCTATTGAAACTGTAGTAGGGAGTCCTGCTAAGATCTTGTTTTATTGCAAGTGATTGTCAATTAGTCAGTCTTGTCCAGTCACCAAGCAAGTGTTTCCAGAATCACCTACATTGTCTCATGAATCTGAGTACTTTTCACTCTAGCTCTACAAAAATATTGTTTGATCTCAAAATCAATCTCACCATTTCCTACAAAACTAATTTTAAGGTCAAGAATAGTTTGTCTTTGGTCTACATTTTCAGTATCCACTTCAATGGCATTGACTCTAAGGGGCTGCTTACCCACATTCAATTTTGTAAATTGGAAGGTGCTGAGGTAGGCTTTTGCTCGCCTCACAGCTAGTTCTATGGTTCCTCAAAAGAACTTCTCTATAAATTGATAAATAAAGGGCCACATTTACTTTACCATCTTAATTAGCCATTCTACTCTTTTGGTGTCTGGAAAATGAACCCCAGCAGGCAGATTGCAGGCATGCACCCCTAGGTGCACAGCTTGTTCTTTGTCTTCCAACAGTGCTGGCACATGCACAGGTGGCTGGTCTCGAGGCCACAGCTCTGGTGGCATGAAATGAGAAGACCAAGTGCCATTAGCAGCACCCAACTGAAGATTAGCCCCTGGTAGCCAACATGACAGCAACAACATGAAGCTTTGGCCACTGCTGCATCCACCCACTAGCTGCTGAGTGTCAAAGGGAACCAGGAGCTGTGATGACACACTGGAACAGTCATCTGCAGCCTCTTTCTGCTGGCCAGGCCCAAGATACCACTGCTCAGATCACTCCAACAAAGTCCCAGTGCGACCCCCAGAAGCAGTAGGCATCTGAAATACCTTCAGTTAGCTCGGTCCACTGGGGTGGCACAGGCCTCAGTTCCTGGAACCCTTGCTTTACCAGCAAAATACTGCTATTCCTGGACAGGCTGTTGAAGCCAAGTGCAGGCCACAGGCCTCCCTTCCTCCCTCATGCACTACTGTGATGTCTTCAGGGTTAGAGCTGCAGAACTACTGGGACCACCTGGAAGCACAGAAGCACCAGAACAAACATGTGGTCCAGATGACGGGTACACAGTCTACCTGTGGCCTGTGTACTATGTCCTGCACTGGGGTGGATGTCTATGCTGCTCACATGAGGGGAGCCAGGCAGCAGAAGTTGCATACCAGGCTAGGGAAGCCTATTACCTCCAAGCCTACACCTTAATCTCACCTACACCTGAGGCTTGGTCAGCAGCCCTGATACCTCAGTCAAGCATCAAGTTCATACCAGTCACAGCTCACATACTCCAGACCTGAGCAGCACCGACTTCCGAGCCCACATTTCTGGTGCTGCCACACAGCTCACTTCTCCCTGCTGAGGCAACATGGGACTCCCACATTGACAGGTCACTCCACTCTGTTTCTCAGCACCACTCTGAGGTGGATTGCAGGAGATCAACAATCAACAGAGGTGGGAAATTGTATTGAACCTTAATTTTGTGATTAGTGGGGAACTTCTGGGGTTCTTTAGGCCACAGCTGTATGCCCACACAGTGTCTCCAGACAAGGAATGGTGTTCTGGAGGCGAGCCTTGGTTCTGCCTTCTGGGGTGGGGCTGTCAGCCCTTATATGGATATGCTGGGAAAAATGAAACAGAAAAATATGCTTTCATAATCAAATGGGATGACAAACAACACAAAAGAAGAAAAGAATGGGGATCCCAATGCTTACTTGCCAAAGGTCTGAGGGGCCTTTCAAAAGAAGGAAAGGATGGGGTCCTTATTACTTACCCATTGAATGGACCAAGGAGACGTTTAAAAGAAAGGATGGGGGTACCAATGCTTACCAACACTGAAGGGACCTAGGGGCCTTTCCAAAGAAGCAAAGGATGGGGTTCCCAGCTCTTACCTGCTGATAGGATCGAGGGGCCTTTTCACAGAAAACACACCATCTTGGGGGGTGCTGGGCAGCACCATGGGTGAGAAGAAAGAGATGACTAGAACCTGTTCTGGGCAAAACACAAAAATTTCAGTCACAGAGAAAAAATAAAAAGGACTCTGACCAGTCGAGCTCATAACCTGTGAGAAGTCCCTGTTCTGGGTGCCAAATGTTGCTGGGCCCTAATGGTCTTCCTTGTGGGAGAGGGTGAAAAGGATTGATGTCATGGAACACAGATACCAGGAATTAGATAGAAGGCTTAGAGCAGACTTATTTAAAAAACAAAAAATAAAACAAACAAACAAACAAAGGGGAAAAATGCCCTCCCAGCACCCAGGCTTTCTCATTCATTAAAAGATGACATTTCGTATTCATCCCTCATTGGCTAGACACAACCAGGACCACTGACAATGCCTGTTGCTAGGATCTCAGGAAATACTGCTTGGCCACCCCTTATTGGCTAGGCATGGGTCAGGACTTCTGAGAGTGCCAGGCAGACTCCAGGTTGACTCCTTTTGGACTGGTAGGCCTTAACTTCCTATATCCTGGTACATTTAGCATATGCCTTTTTCTTGGTACCAGTCCATAAGGACCACAATTTTGCCTCAGGGATGTATTAACTCCTGGCCCGTGTCATGACTTAGTTAGAAAGGATCTTTATCACCTGTCTCTTCCACAAAATACCAGACTGGTGCATTATATTGATGATATTGTGTTGACTGGACAAAGTGATCAGGAGGTAGCAACTACTTTGAACTCATTGATAACATATATGCATATCAGAAGATGGGAAATAAATTCAACCAAAATTCCAGGACCTTCTACCTCCATGAAATTCTTACTACATTGGTATGGGGCATATAGGGATATTCCTTTTAATGTGGAGTATAATTTATTGCACCTGTACTTTCCTGCCACCAAGAAAGAAGCACAACTTTTAGTGGGCCTATTTGGATTTTGGCGGCAGCACCTTCCCCACTTCTGTGTGTTACTCTGGAGCATATATCAAGTAACTCAGAAAACTGCTCACATTGTGTGGGTTCTGGAATAGGAGAAGGCTCTCCAATAGGTCTAGGCTGCTGTGTAAACTGCTCTACCACTTGGACCATATGATCCAGCAATCCAGACAGCACTTGAGGTGTCAGTAGCAGATAGGGATGCTGTTTGCAGACTTTGGCAGGCCCCTATAGGTGAATCACAGAAGAGGTCTTTAAGATTTTGGAGCAAGGCTGTGCCATTATCTGCAAACAACTATTTTTTTTTTAGAAAAACAGTTCTTGGTCTGCTACTGAGCCTTAGAAACTTAACATTTGACAATGTACCACTAAGTTACCATGTGACCTGAACTGCCCATCATGAGTGTTATTGAACCCAGCAAGTCATAAAGTAGGATGCACATCGCAGCAATCTATTATCAAATGGAAGTAGTATAAAAGAGATCAGGCCTAAGCAGGTCTTGAAGGCACAAACAAGCTACATGAAAGAGTTGCCCAAATCCTTTTTGTTTCTATTCCTGTTACAATGGCATCTGCTGCCAAGCATTCACCTATAACCTTGTGGGTTGTTTCCCGTTTTGTCACAATGGCTTTGCTTTAAACTACTAGTACCAGCTACGAAGGTCATAGTCTGGAGAGATTCTATTCCTCCAGACAATGGCTCTGTTGCTACTGCTAAAGGTAACTTTAGCTAAATCTCTAGCAGTCTAGGAAAACTTAAGATTCAAAAGATAGTGTGAAAACTGGTTATCAACTGGCTAGCTTTCTCTCATATCTGGCATCCCAAGAAGTCTCTCTCCTTCTACACATTCCCCCAACTAAAATACCCACTCAATAATCCTCCCTGATACTTCCTGTCAACTAGTTGCCAACTTTGCGTCTCTGAGCCCAGGTTAATCTAATTTAACACAAATGTAACAAATCTTCACATAATTAAACAAATGCAGTATTAACAAACGTGACTCATCTTTGCACAGTTAAACAAATTTTCCTAACACGGGTTTTCTATGGTCAGTTTACTGAGGAAGAGAAGACTAGGGCCTGGTTCAATGATGGTTCTCCACTTTATGCAGGCACCACCCAGAAGTGCACAGCTGCACCATTATAAATTATTTCTGGGACAACCCTGAAAGATACTTGTGAAAGGAAATCTTGACAGTGGGCAGAATTTCTAACAGTACACATGATCATACAGTTTGTTTGGAAGGAAAAATAGCTGGATGTCTGATTGTTCCCCAATTCATGGACTGCAGGCAATGGAGTGGCTGGATATTCAGGGACTTGAAAGGAACATGATTGGAAAATATAAGAGAAATATATATGGGGAAGAAGTATTTGGATAAATTGCTCCAAATGGACAAAAGGTGCGAGGATAATGTTCCATGTAAATGCTCACTAAAAAATGGTAACCTCAGCTGAGGAGTTCAATAATCAAGTAAATAGGATATCCTGTTCTGTGGACAGTAAGGCTCTTTCCCCAGCCATTCCTTTTTTTTCCCCCAATGGGCTCATGAAAAAAAGTGGTTATGGTCACAGAAATGGGGATTATGAATGGCCTCAATAACACAAACTTCCACTCAAAGCTGATCTGGCTAGTGCTGCTGCTGAGTGCCAAATCTGCTAATAACAGAGAGAAACACTGATACCCAGATATGCCACCATTCCCCAGGTAACCAACCAGCAACCTGGTGGCAAGCTGTTAGTTTCTCTATGGAATGGAAAATTCTTTGTCCTTTCTGGAGTAGATAGTTATTCTGTTTATATATTTGCCTTTCATGCATGTAATTCTTCTGCCAATACCACCATCTGTGGACTTTTGGATTATGTGATGCACTGACATGACATTCTATACAGTGCTGATTTTAACCAAGAAGCTCACTTCACAACAAGAGAAGTGAGACAGTGTGCCCACAATCATGTAATCCACTTGTCTTTCTATGTTCCCCACCATCCTGAAGCAAATGGCCTGAAAGAACAATGGAATAGCCTTTAGAAGACACAGTTACAATACAAATTAGGTGGCAGCTGCATGAAGGTCTGGGGCAGGGCTCCCCAGAAGGAAGTGGTGTAGGAGGGTCCTTCTGTATTTGGGTTGCTTTTATTGGTTAATAAAGAATCTGCCTTGGCCTTCTGATAGGGCAGGACTTAGATAGACAGGATAAAAAGAAGAGAATGCTGGGAAGGGGACAGAGCCAGAGAGAGCCACCTGCCATGAAGCCCGCCAGGTCACACACGCTGAATCTTTCCGGGTAAGCCACGACTAGTGGCAACTTACAGATTATTAGAAATGGGTTAAACAAATATGTGAGAGTTAGCCAATAAGAGGCTAGACTTAATGGGCCAGGCAGTATTTCAATGAATACAGTTTCCATGTAATTATTTCGAGTACGCACCGGGAGCCGGGTAGCACAAGGAGCTCTGTGCCGGGAACCAGGCACTGGGAACGCGGCCCAAACCCCTCATTACAACAAGGAAGTTCTATGTTCTGAATCTACATTCAATTTATGGTACTTTTGCTCCTATAGCCAGGATCGACAGGTCCAGGAATCAAGGCATAATTCCACCCACTATCACTCCTGGTGTGCACTAGGAAAGTTTTTGCTTCCTGTTCTCACAATGCTAAGTTCTGCAGGCCTAGAAGTTTTGGTTTCACAGAGGGGTGTGCTCCTTTCTGGAGCCACAACAAACATTCCATTGAACTGGAAACTCAGAATTCCCCTGGTCATTTTGGGCTTCTAATGTCCTTAAACCAACAGGCTAAAAAAGGAATAACATTGTTAGGTGCTAAAAATTGAAGAACCATTCACTAATTAGACCAATCTCATTTCACAAGGTGACTCATCAGAGCCAAGTGCTTCATTGGAGGTTCAAGCTAAGATGAAAGGCGTATTGGACTAGATTATTTGTGAAAAAATTAAAGTGGCTTTTTTTTTTGCTGTAGATGTTTCACTGAAGCTGAATCTCTTCTGTTACAAATTTGGGAATTCCTTCTCCCAGCTCAGCACTGTTTGATCACTTACTGAGTACTATCTTTCCTATGCTTTTGGGGTTTACTGATTACATCCCCTAGCTATATGTGAAAACAGTTTCCCACTACCAGGCCTTTGTTCCTCTCTTCTATGTAAACACATGTATCCACCTTCCTGCAATTATCTTTATTTACAGGCATTTGGTCAGTATTTAGGATCTAGGTAAAAGCATTCCATTTAAGACATTCCAAGATATTCAAATACATAGAATTAATACATGCCCCAAACTGTTAATTCATAGCTGCTCACATAGATAGAAAAATTAGCATGTCTTGGTTTTACCTCACAGATAAGAAAAGTAATGATCTAAAACTCATCTTGCATTAAAAGATTTCTAAGTGCTCACTGTAATTATTCATCCACGGATAAGGCTGCACTTCCGAGTTCTAAAGGCAGGCACATGTGTGTGGACCCGTGGTCATGCCCCACGTGACCCTTGTGCACACATGCATGGTTACCTCCATGTGTGACTCAACTAAAATCCTTGTGCACATGCATGGGTCATCCACCATCTATCTGCGTCATCAGCGTGTGATGTAGTCACGCAAACCCCGTGTGCGCATGTGCAAAGCATGAGTTGCCCATCCTCAGCGTGTGACGTAGCCACGTTTCCCCCCTGTGTGCATGTGCTAGGCAGCCTTTAAAAGCTGAACACGCCACATCTTTGCCATTCCCAGGCCTGTACACCATTCTCAGGCCTGTGTGCACTTTCCCTTCTAATAAACTCCTAAGTGGTTTTGTTTGTATCTCATGTTTTCTTCTCACTCGCATCAGATCATTTCATTGGTGCCGAGACTCAAGGGACTCTTCAACCCCAGGCCTCTCTCCTTGGGTCGGAATCAAAACCGGGGACCTTCTTGAAAACAACCCATGTGTTCCATATGCCTGAACGCGACCTCTTTGAACAACACAGGCTTCAATTGTTGGATCTTCCCCCTTCTGGACAGCTTAACTGTTTCTCCAAACCCAAGGAATTGACTGTTGAGCTGGAGTTCCTAGAGACGGGGGACCACCCCCAACCATGGTCTTCAAGGCCACCAGTGTTCCCTTCATTGACAATCATCTGCAGTTTGCTTCCCTTAGTTAAAATTGTGTTTGGAACGGCCTGGGGACAACCTACCGATGACTGAGGGCCCAGGGTCCTTCAGATCTTTCTTTCTCTTTTTTTACATTCCTTTTTCTTTCCTTCTTTTTTTCCCTGAGGCTGCTCAGAGCAGCCTCTGGCCTCTCTGGGCTTGAGTCACCAACCAAATCCAGCTAGGCCTTACCTTCCCACTCGTGGCTCGAGGGGACACCCACATGAGTCTTGCGAAGGTCACGCTGATTCACACCCCGCCCACAGTCAAGAGCTATCTTACTGTGTGAGCTTTGTGGTGTCGTTGTTTTTCAGGTTTACATGGCTTTGACCATGGGAAGCAAACCTTCCAAACCAATCAATCCAGCCTCCTCCCCTGGGGTGCCTTTTAGAGATCCTAAAACCTCAGGCCTTAATGGCCTACCTGCAGATTCCCACACTTGTCCACCTTTGTTCAAAAAATGGCCTCATTACAATTTAGATGGTAATCTAAAGTGGCCGCCTAATGGCACCTTTAATCCCGATATTTTACAGGAGTTTTCTAACTATTGTCAGTGCACAGGCAAATGGAAGGAGTTTCCTTACATCCAAGCCTTTTACTATGTAAGCTCTAAGCCTAAGCCCTCTGTTCTTGCAAACTGTTTACCTGCTCACATGCTCCTGGCTATGCCATCTGTACCTGAAGAACCCCCCACTTCTGCTCTGGACCCAGCTAATGAACCTCCGACTTTTTTACTTCAGTGGGAAGCTACCCCCATTCCCTCATCTTCTAACCCTGTCTCTCTAGTCCCTTCAGCCCCAGCTTCTATGCCTGTCTCTTCAGCTCTTGCAGCCCCAGCTTCTATGCTGGTTCCTTTACCACCTGCTGCTTTGCCACCTCCCACTGCTTGCTCTTCAGCTTTCTCTCTCTCCTCCCCACCTGCTCTAACAGCCCTGCTGAATTATTCTCCCTCTCTGGTGCCCAGCCACAGCAGCCACCCTGCTCTGGCATCCACCTTTACCCTTCCTCTCACATGTTTGCATGCTGCCATGGAACCTAACCCTAACCAAGCCAAGCCTGCTAAAGTTCTCCCATTGCAAGAGGTGGCCAGTGTAGATGGATTGATTAGGGTACATGTTCCTTTTTCACTCTCAGAACTTTCCCATATAGAAAAAATACTGGGCTTCTATATGTCTAATTCTACTACTTTCATAAAATAATTCCAATATCTTACCTAATCTTATAATCTCACCTTCCATCACATCTATATGATTCTATCTAATACCCTACTTCCTGAAGAGTGCAGACGAGTTTGGGAGCAGGCCAGACTACATACAGATGAGATTCACCAAACTCTTGCCCCCCCACCCTCCCAGAGCAGAGGTGGTCCCAGAGCAAGAGCCACACTGGGATCACGATACTCCAGGTGGGTTTTTAGCTAGGGATTGGTTTTTGACTTGCCTCCTGACAGGTCTCCATAAGGCTGCCCTCAAGCCGGTAAACTATACTAAACTCTCAGAGATCATTCAGGATATGAAGGAAAATACTTCTGCATTTTTGGAACACCTCACAAAAGCTCTGTTACAGTATACTAACTTAGATCCAGAAACTACGGAAGGCAGACAGTTACTCATGACCCATTTTTTTTTAAAATCAGTGCTACTCTGACATTAGGGCTAAGCTCAGACGTTTGGAGAAAGGCCCCTTGACACTGCAGGCAGAAGTCCTAGAGTTGGCTTTTAAGGTGTACCACGGGAGAAATGACAAAGCCCGCAATCACTGTCATGTGTTAACTATGGCCTCCCGACCAGCCGAGGTGACAGACTGCTTGATCTGTGCTTTCCATGCTGCTCCCTTGTCCCCTGGGGCTCGAGAACCAACAGGTCCATGTTTCAAATATGGTAAAACTGGTCACTGGGCCCGAGCATGCCCTAATCCTCGTCTTAGTCCCATGAGACATTGTGTGAGGTATCATAGGAAAAGTCATTGGGCAGTAGATTGTCCTCGTGCACATAGTGGCATGGAGACATTGGACCCAGAAAATTCCCAAGTTTACCTTCTAAGTCTGGCCATAGATGAATGAGGCTACCTGGGCTCCTTTGATGCAACCACAAGCATGATCTATAATGAGGAACCACGGGTAGACATCATGGTATCAGGACAGCCCATCTCCTTTCTCTTGGACACTGGAGCCACATACTCGATACTGAGGGAATTCTGGGGGCCTACTTCTCCTTCTAGTTTCCCTTTTGTTGGGGTAGTGGGACAGCCTTATCTACCTCAGCAGACCCCACCAATAACTGTGTGTTTAGGGGTATTTATCTCACTGATTCATTTTTAGTCATGCCAACCTGCCTGGTACCTCTCATGGGAAGAGTTTTTTTAGCAAAGGCAGGAGCTTCCATTTCCTTTGCTCCCATTTACCTTACCACAAACTCGCCAGTAGCTCCACTCCTCTTTTTCCTAGCCTCCCAACCTCCCAAGCCTAATGTGTCTTTTCCTCTACCAGCCTCCCAGATAGACCGCCAAGTCTGGGACACCCAAAACCCCTCCATTGCTAAACACCATTCCCCCATTGTTATCCAATTACAAGACCCCACTAACTACATTACCCAAGCTCAGTCCCCCCTCTCTCCTCAGAGCCTTAAGGGACTTAAGCCTATTATTTCTGACATTTTAAGAAAAAAGCTACTTTGCCCCACCTCTTCTCCCTTTGAAACCCCTATACTTGCTGTTAAGAAACCTAATGGAATCTATTGTCTGGTTCAAGACCTCTTCATCCTGTAGTCCCTAATCCTCACACCCTTTTAACCAGTATTCCTCCGGAAACCTCCCACTTCTCAGTTCTAGACCTCAAGTATGCTTCTTTTTTTTTTCTCTATTCCTCTCAGCCCTCAAACTCAGAACATCTTTGCCTCCACGTAGACTGAGCCTGATACTCACTTCTCCACATAGCTCACCAGGACTGTCCTTCCGCAGGGATTCTGGGACAGCCCACACCTGTTTGGCCAGGCTTTATCCTCTGACTTGCTCTCACTGTCTCTCCCTAAATCTAAGCTCATACAGTATGTGGATGACATTTTACTTTGCAGCCCATCATTGGAGATCAGCAAAACTGATACCTCTGCTCTTTTAAATTTCCTGTCCAAAAGGGGCTATAGTGTCTTACCTTCTAAGGCCCAACTGTCTACCGCTCAGGACTTTATTTGGGATTAACCATAACCCCAACCCAAAAGGCTATTATTGTAGATAGAAAAAATCTAATTCAGTCTCTTTCAGTTCCTTCCAAAAAAGAAGAGGTTTTATCGCTCCTAAGAGTAGCTGGTTTCCTGTGTTCCTGGATCCCCTCTTTTTCTCTCCTTGTCCGCCCCTAATTTGAGGCAGCTTTCGGCTTTCTGCATGAGCCCCTTCTCCACCCTGTTACTAAACCATTCCAGAGACTCCAGCAAGCCCTTATCCAGGCCCCAGATCTTCATCTTCCACATTTAACTTGCCCCTTTTCTCCTTATGTAGCAGAGAAGGAGGGATATACACTTGGGGTCCTAGGACATCAACTGGGGCCTTCTTTTGCATCTGTAGCATACCTGTCAAAGAAGATGGACCTCACCACTCGGGGCTGGGCACCCTGAATATGTGCTTTAGTGGCTGCTGAGCTTCTTATTCGTGGGTCAATAACTAACCTTTGGGTTACCCACCACTGTCTTCTACCACAACCTGCCCCATCTATTAACTTACAAAGACTTACAAATCTTACCCCCTTCCTGAGTCCTTTCCCTCCAGGTGGCACTGGTAGAAGATGCCACACTCACTTTCCAATGCTGCCCACCCCTTAATATCTCAAATCTTCTACCTCAACCTAATGTTAATGATTCCCCATCTCTCTTCTGCAAAGAGATCTTAGAGGTCCACTGCCCCACCCCTCGCATATGCAGAAGGGCAAACTGTCCCAGGCCACTTATACCTGGTACACAGATGGCAGTTCCTTTTTATGTGATGGGACCCATAGAGCAGGCTATGCCATAGTATCAGATATGGCGCTAGTGGAGGCACAGGCACTCCCTGCCTATACCACTAACCAACAGGCTGAGTTGATATCTCTTACCCGTGCCTTCCAGTTAGCAAAAGGACACTCTTTAAATGTTTACATGGACTCCAAATATGCCTTTCATATCCTCCTGTCCCACATGGCTATCTGGAACGAGCGTGGGCTTCCTACAACAAAAGGAGGATCCATAACTAACTCAGGCTACATTATGGACCTGTTAAAAGCCTCCCATCTCCCCAAAGCTATAGGAATTATTCACAGTCAGTCTCATCAGACTGACAGTTCCATTATTTCCAAGGGAAATAACCAGGATGACTGAGCAGCTAAAATGGCAGCATTCCAAAGCCCAAACCTACCTCAATCACCTCAGGGGGTTCATACAGTACAGCCCACATTCTCACAGACACCCCCTAACACCCAGAAAATTCTGTCCTACCTACATTAGCCTTTTCATCCTAATAGCAAAGCTCTGTTTCATTTTGTTAAGGCTCACCTCCATCCCACCCCTGAGGACTTAAAGTTCTTAAAAGCTATCAGTGCCTCTTGTCAAATCTGTCAAAAGTCAGATCCCAAGACCAAATACCATAGCTTCACTTTTCCCACCCACCAGGCTAGGGGCTCCATTCCAGGAACTGACTGGTAGCTGGATTTACTCATATGCCCACGCTCAGAAGAGGTAAATATGTCCTGGTCTTGGTGGATATAATATCTTGGTGGATTGAAGTGTTTCCCACCACTAATATGAGGGCCCAGACAGTTTCTGACCTTCTCTGAGAAATCATCCTCCGGTTTGGAATCCCAACCTCTCTTCAGTCAAATAATGGCCAAGATTTCACTTCCCACATTTCCCAAAATTTGTCTAAGGCTCTTAACATCTCTTGGCATTTCATATCCCATACCACCCCCAGTCTTCAGGGAAGGTAGAACGAACTAACCACTCCTTAAAAAAAGTTCTTGTTAAAATGTCACAGGAACTTCACCTTGACTGGGTAAAACTTTTGCCTCTGGCCCTACTAAGGCTTAGGGCTCTCCCCAAAGGCCCCCTTTTCATCTCACACTTTGAACTCATGTATGTGTGGCCAGTTTTAACTCCCAGCCTCTCACCTAAATCCTCTCCCCTTCCTGATCACTGCTTACTCCACTGTCATCCCATCTATGCTCCCTATTATGGGATTTCACCAACCACTCATTACCTCAACCACATGTTAATTCATGCCTACCACTGATTAATATAGGGGATCAGGTATTATTTTCTCCCTCAGACCAATGCCCCTCACCCCTTTCCCCTAAATGGCAGGGCCCCCTTAGAGTAATTCTCATAACTCCCACAGCTGCCAAGCTAGAGGGACTTCCTCATTGGATTCACCTCTCGTATCTTAAACCTTTCACTCTTCCAGCTCAAGATACCACCTCGTATACAGTAACTCAAACAGGGCCCTGTTCCCTGAAGTTCTAGAGGACACCAGGATCAGCTACTCTTTCTCCAGTTCCAAAAAATTAAAAGTCTCATCCTTACTCAACTCTCTTGTGCCGAAAACGCCATATACTCTCCCTTTTCTTCTTTCTCCTATATGCTTTCAATGTCATGCTTAAATTTCCAGTTAACCACTCAGCTGTTATTATAGGAACCATCATTAAACATAGAGCTGGAGGTACAAGGACTGTCAAAAGCCCAGGCAGTAAGAAACAATAATGAGTTTGTAGCCCTAAACTCCAAAAACTCACAAAACAAACTTGAACCTAACAGGTTTTTATCACTGACTGTAGCAGTGTTTCCTGGATGTTAACGTAATACCATGACACTAAAGAATTTACTACAGGTAAAACATTAAAGACTCTAATAATTATCCTTTTCAATAATTTCCTCCTTCTTCCCCATCCCACCATCTTCCATCACCCGTAATAAGTATCATTTAATACTTTCCTTGTCATTCCTGGTCTCAGGAACCCCTAAACCTCCTCTATCTTCCATCTTGGGACTCTCCTCTATTAATCACTAGGATCTAAAATCTTTTTTTCCCAAACATAATTTTTACCTTTCCAGCATCTTGCAAGGTCCAAGCTGCCAGCTGATCAGTTCCTCAGAGCCCGGAAAATACAGCAGTAATCAGCCACCCCAGGATGTGGTCAAACATTCCAACTCCTCAACACCCACAAAGTCAGCGTGAAGCAGTCATGAGAGACCTCATGACCTCCCATTCCCACCCATTAAGATCCCCAATCCCTCCCCAGACTTTTATAATAAACAAAATGGTGGAATGTAATTATTCAGCCATGGATAAGGCTGCACTTCCAGGTTCTAAAGGCAGGCACATGTGGGCAGACCCTTGGTCATGCCCTGCATGACCCATGTGCATGCATACATGGTTACCTCCACGTGCGAGTCAACTAAAATCCTTGTGTGCATGCATGAGGCGCCCACCATCTGTGTCATCAGCATGTGACATAGTCATGCAAACCCCTTGAGCGCATGTTTAAGGTGTGAGTCGCCCATCATCAGTGTGTGACATAGCCACGTTTTCCCCCTGTGTGCATGTGCTAGACAGCCTTTAAATGCTGGACATACCATCTTTGCCATTCCCAGGCCAGTACATCATTCCCAGGCCAGTGTGTACTTTCCCTTCTAATAAAATCCTAAGTGGGTTTGTTCACATCTTGTGTTTTCTTCTCACTCACATCAGATTATTTCACTCACCTCACCTTCACTTCAGTTTACTGATTACTTTAGTTTAAGAGATTTACTTGTGTCTTACTCTCAGGAAAAATTAACCATCTACTCACAGCCTGGAGCAAGACAAACATACTCTGTTACCCCTGATAAGCATCACACTTAAGAGCTTGCTAACATTGAAGCTTGCTAACATTTGACAAAATTGCTAATGGACCAAGGGCCATAAACTTCCCTTGTTTGTTTATGTAAGTTACCTGATTACCTATGCCTACAAGATTTTGTGGGTCTTTATAGCTGGGGAAGAACAAAGAAAGTTAACAAAAGTGGGAACAGAAGTTGGAGCAGAAAGTAGTTAGAGCAGAAGTGTCCCAGAAATTAGCAGAGATTCGAAAATGAAAAAAAAAAACTAAAAGAATATATCAGAGAATTGGTATTGAAATTACAATTAAGATATAGAATTAGAGCCAAGAAATTACAGTTAGGACAGAAGAATTAGAATAGAGTACAAGGAAGAAAGAACAAGATAGACACATACTGGAAACATTGCCTGTGAGTTTATTGTTTTCCCTTAAATTCTCTTAGTTATTTCCTGTCATCATTTATAGCACCTTCCCTGGACTCTGTAGAGGCCTGAGTGGCTGATACCCCAAAAGGACCCCAATAGTTAGGAAGGGGTGATAGATCCAGATTACTCTGGGGAAATTGGATTGCCTTTCCATAATGGAGGTAAGAAGGATTATGTCTGAAATACAGGAGATACTTTAGAGTGTCTGTTGGTCCTGCCATGCCCTGTGATTAAATTAATGAGAAAATACAACAGCCTAACCCAAGCTGGATGGGAAAGGGAACAGACCCATTGGGAGTGATGGCGTGGGTCATTTCTCCAGGAAAAAAGCTAAGGCCTGACAAAGTGCTTGAGGAGGGTGGAGGAAATACAGAATCGGTAATAAACACACACACACACATACACACACACACACACAGACATAGAGAGAGAGAGAAAGAGAGAGAGAGAGATGAATATATGAAGAGAGAGATTGAGAGGAGATTTGTTCCATTTCCATGTTATGTGACTTTAGAAATCCCTAATTATTACACTAGTCCACCACTGAAGGAACTTGGAAGAGGAACTCAAAGAGGGCTAGAACTTAGAGGCAGAAGCTGATGCTGAGCCTGTAAATGCATGGTGCTAACTAACTTGATAGTCAAACTTGCCAGCCCTCTTTCTTATAGAACCCAGAAGCAATCCAGAGATAACACCTCCAAAAATAGGTTGGGCTCTCCCCCATCATTCACTAAATAAGAAAATGCCATATAGGCTTGCCTCCAACCTGATCTTATGCACGCATTTTCTAAATTAAGTTCCCTCCTTTCAGATGACTGTAGTTGTGGTCATGTTTATATAAAACTAGCCAGTATTGTCATATCATATTTTTATTGCAGGCAAATGTTGTGTGACAAACTTTGAGTAGGTTGATGTAGCACATATGTATCTACTCACACCAGAAAGGGTACCCTTGACATAGCAAAACAAAGACTGAAAATGTGTCCAAATTTGAGAAACAATGAGTTTTTGATTGGGTTTAACAGAAGTACATGGAAGTGGAGAGATGTCTCAGTGGTTAATAGCATGTAATGCTCTTTCGGGATACTTGAGCTCAGTCCCCAGCCCCCATGTGTGATAGCTCACAACTACCTGAAACTCTAACTCCCAGGGTAATAAGAAGCATCTGTTCTCCACAGATTACTTCACTCATATACATATGCCCTCACACAGAAACAATATACAAATAATTAAATTTAAATTAGTGAATAATAAAAGGAAGATGGATTAGGGGTTGCTTAAGGTGATGTGGGATTCCCCTCTGTATGCTGTGAATATCATTCATTATTAAAGTAACTGCCTATTGATAGGCTAGCGTAGAGCTAGGCAAGTAAAACTAAACTGAACGTTGGGAGAAAAGCATCAGAGTCAGGGAAAAGTCATGTGGCCCCACTAGAGACAGACTCTGTAAATATTACCCTGTAAGCCACAGCCACATGGCAATACACAGATTAATGGAGATGGGTTAAATTAATATGAAAGAGTTAGCCAATAAGAAGCTAGAGCTAATGGGCCAATCAGTGTTTTAAATAATATAGTTTCTGTGTGATTATTTTGGGTCTGAGCTGCCTGGCAGCCAGAAAAGCAAAAAGCAGCTTTCAACAACAAATTGGCAAACCAAGGTGGTGTACTAAATCCATGTAAAACCTGAGAAAGCCTAAAAAAGAATCCTAGACAAAAAAGAACAGAGTTAAGCATGGTTAGGTAGTGGCATTTTCTTGGATGGGCTCTGTTTGCTAGAAGCAAGCAGAGGCATGGTTCCTTTAGGAGAGATTTTCCTGGTTCAGCGGTAGCAGGAAAAAAGTCATGCTATTTTGAAACTGTGTTGTTTTAAAATTCTGGCTTTCTGGGCTATGCTGCCAGCACAAACTCTGACTCGTTTTGGAGGTCCAGAAATGAAACATTTAAATGAGGTTTGTGAACAGAATACTAAAACTTGCTTAATGGCAACATAGACTGTCTGTGTTCCTAAAAATGGGGCTATGAGCATGTTCTCGAGGCAGCAAACTACTCCATCATGCTGGACTGGTCAGAACAAGCAAGCAGTGCCATATTTCCTGTAGCAATGATGCCCCTTAGGCTTTTAAACACATTTAGCATTTTAAGAAGCAGTCATGGTCAGAAAATAATTATAAATACACAATAAAGACAAATTCAGATAGAAAAGACGTCTAAATAAGTCACAGTGTTGGCTAAATGTACATAGGCTTGGGAGAGAGAAGAAAAAAGAATACAGACAGTTATAAAAAGAAGTAAATGGTTAAAAAGGGTAAAGAGCCAGAGTATAGACAGTCATAGATTAAGAGAAGTAAAACAAGAATAAGCCATGACAAGATGGAATATATACAGAGAGTCTGGATTATGTATACTATCATGTTTTCTTTGAATTTTTTTTGACTACAGAGAGACATTTGATACTGGGGACTGCTATGTCAAGCCAACATATATACTTTAAAGGTATCTTGGTTTCAGAATTTGGGTCTACGTATATGTTGCTTTGGAAAAGAGGTTTTTTTTTTGCTTCCACAGAAGATGATAACCTGTGGATTGCTTATATACTGGTGTGGTTTGATGCACCAAGACCCCCAGAAGGGTTTCTGTGAATACTCCCCCAAAATACTTTGCCCAATAAACAGCAGGAAACACTTTGGGAGAACTATCCCCATATTCCCAAATATTATTTATAAATAAATGTTTGTTTATATTTAAAGGGGGATATGCTATAGATATGAATAATTTGCATTTGTATGAAACTTGGTTTACTGGTACAAATTTAAGGTCAATTTTGTTATATGTATATCTCTGCTCTTGATTGAGGTATTGTGTTTGTGTAGCTCATCTAAAAATGTAATGTATAATTAAGAGTTAGATTTTTCTAGGTGTACAGAGATGTATTTCAGATGGATAGTTATTCTTCAAACCTTTCAAAGACTACAGAATATGGCGTTTAAAATTCTTTAAGAACTTAGGACTTTTCATGACAATGAGACACACCTGCTCCTCGCAGCACCAGTTATTTAAAGAGGAAGATGGGCATCAAAGAGGCTCCTTATAGAGTTTGCTAGCCATTTGGGCAAGGAACTTGTCTTGCCTGGACTGTTTGAGGGTATGCTGTGTGAAGTGGACATGAAGACACATGGAAAAATGACTGCTGAAGTTGATAAGACAGTCCTTCAGGGTTCCTGCTTCATGAATTGTCTGCCAAACATTCTGAAGGAAACAGAAGAAAGTGACTGACAAACTGCCAATATAGACAAAACTGTCTTTGAAATTTCCTGCTTCATGGAAAAGTCTGATAGATACTATGGACCAGTAGATTGAAGATGGATGCCCCAATGATACAGAAGAACTTTGGGTGACTGTCCAGGCAGTGAGATGTCTCTGTCAATTCTAGAATTTGGAAAGTTGTTTACAATGCACTTCCTGTTTTCTTAGTTAATATTATATCTTTCTGGAGTCTTTGATGGAGTTGAAGAATATAGTTGTAGTTTTCCTTAGATATGATAAAAGATAAAGTAAGTATAAATATTGTAGCTGTAATTCTTACTCGATACCTGTTTTTTATATGTAATTTTACTATGTTAAAGTTAAAACCTTCCTTTTCATTTAAACAGAAATAGGGAGGTGATGTAAGATTCCTCTCTGTATGCTGTGAATATCATTCATTAATAAAGAAACTGCCTTGGCCTGTTAATAGGGCAGAACTTAGGTAGTCAGGGAAAACTAAACTAAATGTTGGGAGGAAGAAGACAGAGTCAGGGAGAAGCCATATAGTCCCACTGGAGACAGGTGCTGAAACTTTACCGAGTAAGCCACAGCCATGTGGGGATATACAGATTACTAGAAATGGGTTAAATTCAGATGTAAGAGTTAGCCAATTACAAGTTAGAGCTAAATGGGCAAGTAGTATTTTAAATAATATAGTTCTGTGTGATTATTTTGGGTCTGAGCTGCTGGGTGGCCAGGAAATGAACAAGTGGCCTCCTCACAAAATTATAGGAACATGGATGACACAAAAACAACTGCATCTTCAAAAATGCCATTCCCACCAAGGAAAGGATGCTGTATCCCTGGAAGTCCCTCCATCATTTGTAGAAGAATGTCTCTTCTACAGATGAGCTGCTTACATACACCCTGACAGAAGTTGATTATTTCTTGCTTAGGCAGCCATGTAGATGAGACTTTATGGGAGTAGCACCTTACTAGCATTATACAGAAAGGGGTAGAAAAATTTCAAAAGCCAAAGGAAAAGGTAGTTTGCTATGAGATTATATCTCCCAGAAATTATCATCCTTTGGTCTATGAAAAAGTAAAATGTTTCAAATACTTTTATCCTATTATGGAGCAACAAATAACCATAGCACTATATCTATGAGTACATGTGTGGTTGTTTTTCCAGGACAGAGTAGTTTATATAAAACTCATGAAATAGCCCAGACTGGTTTGAAAATCTCTATGTACTGAGTGGCCTATAATTTATAGTTCACCTAACCCAGCCTCCTGATGGCTTGAGATTATAAGCACATGCCATTACACCTGGTCATGATGTTTTTTATTTCTACTCATTTATGTCAACAAAAGCTTTGACTACTTACATGTCTATCAATAATTTATGAAAATATCCATTACAATGGTTAAAGTCTATCTTTTAATTTTAACTTCCTGATTCTGACATATTGTCACAGTTTTGACTATATAGTATTCTATTAATTTTCATTTCTTATACATGGTACATTTTATACCAGGTTGGCTATATTTACTGAATCCTAAAATCTCTTTAGTTTCAGAGAAATTTTAGTTCATTTTTTGGAAATTATATAATATTTCCAATTATTCAATGTATCATTGAGCTATGACAGTAACCATAAACATGTACACTAAAAGTACTCATGATTTCCATTATAAATTTTACATTTTTCTGTCTTTCATATTATACTTTCACTATTCAAACTTTTTTTACTCATATACTGTCTTAATTTGTTCAAAAATTTCTCTATGTTGTTTTCAATCTTACCATTTTGGAATCAGTTTTCAACTACATGTGTCCTGCAAATATCTTACTATGAAAATTTAACTTTGCAGTCATTTTTCTCCAAACTGTTTACTTACTAATGTATGCCATCTGTTCCTTCTGTACTTCTAGTTAATAATCTTTGTTTATTTAAAAGAAAATATGTAATATTTTTTATGAATTTATATAATATACATGGATCAGAGAAAAGAAAATTGTTTTCTTTTTCAAAAAGAAATTTCAAAGTTGCTTCAGAATTTGCACTTTCCTCTCAAATGAGCATCCCATAACAAATGGAAGGAATAATTTTTGTGTAAGATCATTAAAAAAATCTTGTATATATTTAAAACTTATAGTCTCAATTATTAAATGTATGTGTGTGTGTGTGTGTGTGTTTCCTTATCAAACTACACTGTCTCTTATTTAAGGCTAAATGTGGGAAGTGCTTAGGAGAAATATGTGTGAGAGTTGCAGAGGAAAGATTTTAATCAAAATTATGTATTGAATCTTTCCACTTCCGCTCTCCAGCTGGAAACTGAGTTCTTCCTCACTCTCCTGTTTTGGATGAGAACAGCTGCTTGTGATGACATCGACAGTCTTCTACAGTCTTCTGCTTCAGGCAGCAGTTTATGCCTTTCTCTTTGAAATTAGCTGGAACCATTTTAAGCACTTTCCTGTTTCCTCTAGGCACATGCAATACCAGAATAAGGATTATAGCATCTGTCCTTCTAAACATTATATGAAGTTTTTACAATGTTTCTTGATTGTTTGAGGGCTAGCAAATGAATAAGGTAAGAAGGAAAGTTTATAGCTTCATCAAGCAAGATAGCAAAACATAAGGAAATGAAGTGTGGAGGAGAAAGGGGCACAGGGTGGTGATGAGGTGTTGTATTAAGTGTATCTTAAATCAAAGATGGTACATACAGTTAAAGACAGTGCCATTTACCTAAGTAATTTTACTTAGTAGTGAACACAAGGTAGGAGGTGTTTCCTTGTTGTTTTGTGTCTGCAATGCACTGGATTTTTCTTGTTGCATTAATAACTCTGAGGATGCTGTATATATGACTCTCAATAATGCTTGGAAACAGAATGACTCATTGACATTTCTTTATCAAGTGTTAATTTGGCTGGAGAAAGACAATTAATGAAAAATATGAAAGGACATTTTCAGAATACCATAAGGTAGAATTTAACAAAGTACAAGAAAAATTACAAGACTATCACAGTTTATAGAAAGGAATTCAGAGAATAAAGATAAATAGAATATTTTACCAAGAGGGAAAATTGCAAAAAAGATCTTGAGAGAGAGAGGGGAAGAGAAAATTTAGTCATTTTCTCATAGGAAGCTATATAAACCATGTTTGTTGTAAATAATAATTATAGCAAATAATAAAAAAATGCAGATCCTCTTTATACAATATTAAAGTCTCTAATTGACCCAGGCCCAATGAAGGTTCACACCGTCATTGAAACTTTTCAATTGATCTGTTGTTAATCTTTGCCACTCCCCAAATTTATGAGTGTTCTGTTTCCTATTCTGACAATGTTTGGACCACATATCTATACACCTGCTATCCCTGGTTAGTTAGAGTGCTAGAAATTATGCCTTTTCTTGAACACTGCATGTCTATAAATTCTTGGTCAGCATTCAGAAGCCTTCTTCAAGCTTTCTTTAACCTTTCCTGTGTTGTCGACTCTTCTCTAAGTTTTGAGATGCTATCATTGTGCTAATTGTATTGTGATGCAATTATTTAATACTTACCATGTCTTCATCTAATTTTTGAGCCTCTTTCATTTTTTTTTGATAACTTCAGATACTAGGAATGTATCTAAAAATAAAATTTCAGTGATTGTTTAAGAAACTTAGGATCTATTATTGTTACTATTCATTGTGGCTTGTATTTTCTTTAGCTTTCTCTCTCATAAATGCCCTCAAATAGACTCTGATTTTGTCAAATGTGCTTCCATTTCTATGTAGTCTTTGTTTCTGAGAAAAATGCATTTCATCATCTGAAAATATCTAACCTTTCTTTCTCTCTCTGTTCCATTATATTCTACTATTTTCCTTAACATCTCATTTTCTGAATCACTAGGTGTTGATCTAATTTTTTTTTTTTTTTGCTGTGTCAAACGATGACACTACTAAACATCTTATTGTATAGTTGTCTCACATTACAGTCCAAACATAATCTGAGTGGATACATGTTGTAGAAAAACTTTGTACAACAATGTTTTTACTGTCATGTGACTTGCATGAGACAGGTTCCATTAGAGTCATCATTAAACATTTTACTATCCAAAAAATGAATGAATATATAAGATTTCTGTTCTGATTAAGTGATAAGTGAAATGATTTGTATTCTGGAAGCTAAAGGGGAAAGATAATTTTTTTAAAAGTCACTATTACGAAACACTTTTATAGGAAGGATCACAATGAAGTACAGAAATTTCTAATCTATAATTTTTGATCCTGCTATGCTATTCATGCTTTAGCTCACAATTTTCAAAATGTATAGAAAAAAGAAAAAAATTTTGCACCAGATGTATACATTTCTTGGTACTGGGAAAATCCTGTTTGAAGAAGCAAGCAGGAATGTTCATGATCTAGCAAATGTTGTAAGTGATACAATTCGTACAAATATTTGTTCACTACTTTCTGATGCACGGATAGACATTTCCTCTTCAGATTACTGTTACATCACCTAATTTTCCTAGTTATGGGGTCAGAAGATGCTGTCCTAAAAAGTAGTTCTTATAATGCATTCTGTTAATGCCTTGCATTTGAATTCTCTAAATTTTATATTAAAATACAACTCTTCCACATCTATTCTCAGGTCTAAAGAAGTAGGTGATTTGATGCTGAAATATACATTCTTCCTTATAAAAGGGCCTTCCAGATAACTTGGACTCAAAGTACAGTTTGTCAGCTATAGAAAGTGTATTTTGATTCTGTATATACAAAGTAAATGAAGGAGCTAACCTGACATTTACAATTATTTCAAATAGAAAAATCCATCTTTTAAGGAAGTGATCATTTCCACCATCTCATAAATTTAATTACATAACACATTGTTGCATGCTTATAACCAATCAAAATACATGTTACAATTACAAAAGTTACTTTATCATAATGTATAGATACATACCCTCTTTAGCCTGCACAACCTAAATATAAATATGATCCAACATACAGATGGAATAATTTACTTGTGACTAGAATTGACTTATCACAAGAACAACTGCAATCAGAAAAGTTGATTGTTTATTATTGTAAAAGTCATTGTGCTTGGTAGGTATTTCCCAACATTTGATTAACATAATGAATAAACATTATAATCAGGCTGAATTAATACCAAAACTCATTCTGAAAATATTGTGCAACCTGTTACAATGAAACCAAGCATGTAACAAATATGGGTCACATCCTGTCTAATATATGTCCATTTTAAATGTATACCTCCAGAACAATCTTTAACCATTACTTACTATTTGATGACTTTCCCTTTAACAACATGGAGAAATATATTCCCAGCTCTCCCTCAAAGCACTGCAGCTAATCAGTGTGATTTTTGACTGCTATTCAGTAATAAACACATTGTAAAATTGAGACTAAAATAAGAGTTAGAAATGTGTGTAGAGGGGCATTCTTTCTGATTATATTTCATTTTACTTTGAAAAAATTACCTATATACATGTACATGTGGAAATAAAATGAGCTTCTTTAGAACAAGATCAGCCAAGACTATTTGCTAAAAATGGCAAATAGCTTATGAGTAAGCCTTTGAAATTTGCTTTCCACTCCGGTAACCACTACAACCTCATACAATACTTTTAATGATGAATAAGTGCTCATTGCTTTTGTAAGTGATCAAATATCATAGAATAAAACTGATTTCTTTGTTACATTAAAGATGTTAAATAGAGAAGCATTCTATGCTGATGTCACTTGTGGTTCATCCAAGAAGAATAGGCTATCTACACGCACTGTTCTGATGGTAGGATACTTACCTGGACAGAATACTCAGGGTGTTATAATCCAGAGGACAATTATCACTTTCTTGTATTTTATTTGTAATCATCTCTATTTTTCACATCAAATACTTTTTAACTCAGAATTTAGAAAAAAAGACAAGGATTCTTTTTAGAGCAAAAATCCCCTCAAAATATTGAGTAAAGTGCATGTAATTTATTACTCATTGAAATATTTTATTTCTAACTTCAGCAGCATTAAAATAAAACATAGCTATAATGTGAATTTAAAGTAAGTAGCAAAGAGATCTTTCTTCCTCACTAAGAAATTAATAAATTCAGCCTGACTGAGAAGCCATTTTTGTCCTACCTCTATCTAAGCTATCCTTCCTCCTTTGCCAATTTGGTGTGATCTGTTGTCCCTGCTCTGTGTTTGAATGCTGATCTGGCTCTTAGAGTTCTCAATAGCAATCAATGTTAGACAAATCAACCTCTGTATTTGCAAATTATGTAACATTTTACTATGTTATTGTGAAGTCAATGTTAATTGTCATTGCATAAATCTAGTCAGTTATACTACTGTACAATTCCATATGTAAATGTTAAAATTCAATAAAATTAATTTTCACAAAATATCCTATTCCGCACATCTTACTCTAGGGTTTTCTAGGAATACAAAAGAATACAGTGTGTTATAGCATTCAGATAATCCATGCTTGAAGTTAAGCATAGACCACACATAAATTAATGAGCATATTGTGCCTGTTACATAGAAGTTCCTGAAAAATATTCACAGTTGTTATAAATAATTACTACAGTATATGGACTTGAGACTTGTCTAAGTCTTAGTAACATTTTCCTCTCTTGCAGAGAATACAGGTTCAGTTCCATGTACCCTTCTCACAGGTCAGAACCTTTGTCGACTCCAGTTTCAGAGAATCAAATATTCTCTTCTGGCCTCCATGGGCATTATACTTGTGTGGTGTACATACATTCAGTAAAACACACACACACACACACACACACACACATACATACACACACACCTAAATAAATAAATATGTAAGAAAAGAAGAAAATTATCACAGTAAATTCCAACTGTATTTGCTGTGTGACTTAATATATAGTGCCTTACTGTGACTTCTTCCTATGTTGTAGCATTCAACTGCTTTCATCATATCTACTGATTATGGGAAATTTTGGAATAAATATGAAATAAAATGCCTCATTTGACAACATAGAATTTAAAAACTGTTGGCAAGTTCCTACTTGACTGACTTTCTCTGCCACATGACTATCCCTTTGGCTATGCTTTCATCATGCAGTCATTTAATATTAACTTAATTTATTTCTATATGATCACAGTGGGAAAGACCTAGATGTTTCCTGGACTAGAAGATTAAAACAATTAAGGTTTTCAAGAAAATAAGTCAATTCATAGACAGATAACACTTTATAACTACACACAAAATTACTTTGAAAGTTTAGCCAATAGCATTTGCTTGCTTGGTCTTTACTAAAGAAGAATTAAATAGCAAACAGAAACCTTGTAAATTCCTACAGGGTGACTTGGTTTCAATACTGCTGTCCTGTATAATATAGATTTTTTTTTGTAAAAAAGAAGAAACTGGGATGCATACAATTTCATCACATTACAGATAGTTTTCACACACAAAAATTGAAAAGACAGAATGAAAGTAAGTGACACAGGCTGTATCTTTCTTGCCATGTTGTGCTTAAGAGATTTGTACATTTTTCCTATTATAGTAATCATTATATATTTTAGTACCCACTGAATAAAGTACAGAAAACTGAAAAGTTGATCTCCTTAACCTCAAATAAGTCAAAATTGACTGGAATATATGTGCTGAAACAACTGTGAACAATATAAAATAGCATGTAATTGAATATTAAATTTGGTAGTACAGAATACAGATACCATTCCAAGAACCCTACACTTGATGACCTAGAATATGCCAAGTGAAGATTTAATTATGTAACAAATAAAATGTGAGTACATTGGTGACATTTTAATATGAAGAAATATTAGTAAACATGCTCATTCATTTAATTGATCTAAATAATCATTTATACTGTACATATTGCATGCTAGATAATATTCTAATCAACTAAACATTGTAATAATCTGAGTATCTATCCCCATTTTACAGTTGAGAAAACTATACTCTCTAGGTGGTGAATTTACTGCAAACCAATGTGGAGAGAGAGTTTCCTAAAAACACAGTTACATGTATAAGCCTAACTCTATGCATAATGCATATGATAGTGAGAAAAAGAGAATTCCGAAATATATTATTGGCTACCTTAAAAGTCAAACAGAAAGATGAGGGTTTGCCTCTTGAAATTATTGAATACTTTTAATGATATGTGGTCCTTCTGTATTTGTGTTGTTTTCATTGGTTAATAAAGAAACTGCTTTGGGCCTGGTGATAGGGCAGAACTTAGGTAGGTGGGGAGACAGAACTGAATTCTGGGAGGAAGAAAGCAGAGAGAGAGAGCTGCCATGGAGACACCAGGTCAGACATGCTGAATCATTCCCGGTAAGCCACAACCTCGGGGTGATATACAGATTATTAGAAATGAATTAAATCAAGATGTTAGAGTTAGCCATTAAGAGGCTAGAGATAATGGGCCAGGCAGTGATTTTAATTAATACAATTTCTGTGTGATTATTTCAGATGTAAGCTAGCCAGGCAGCTGGGACAAACAAAGGGCCACCACTCTCCCTTCAACAATTGGCGCCTCAATGTGGTCAACTCTATCCACGTAAAACCTGAGAGGGCTTGAAAAGGAATTCTAGACACACAGAAAAAAACAGAGTTTAACACAACATTTTGCAGTTTTATGGCAGGGTGCCACAGAAAGAATTTCCTCACTCAGCAGTCCCAACAGTAAAAAAGTCATGGCAGTTTTAAAATGCCGGCATTCTGCCAGCAGACTCTCTGGCTCCTGCAGGAGACAGAGCATTTGGATGGGGATTGTGAGTAAAGTGCTATGGTTCATTTGATGGCAACTGGACTCTCTGTGTGCCTAAAAGGGGAGCATTATGTGTGTCCCAGAGGCACAACAGACTCACAGGCACAAGCAGCTCTGCCATGCTGGACTGGGCGGGGTAAGCCCACAGTACCTGTTTTTGACCTAGGAGTGTTTCAGCTTAGATTCTTAAGCACTTAGCGATTTAAAACTACAAAGCAAAACTGTTCTTCGACAGTAAAGAATTAGAGATTCAAAATAGGACAGATTCAGACATAAAAGACCTCTAAATGGGTCACACTGTTAAATAAATATACCTAGGCTTGGGAGAGAAAAAGATAGAGTAAAAGTTAAGTTAATGCTTAAAAAAGGGTAAAGTCTTTAAAGAGACAGGCAGCACAAGTATTGATAGATTAGAAAGAGTAAAGAAAAATAAGCCATGTAAAAATGGAAAATTCACAGAGAGTCTGGATTCTTTATATTATTGTGTTTTCTTTAAATTTTTTGACTGTGAAGGAGCTAAGATAGACGTTTCATTGTGTGGGCTGCTAAGCTAAACCAGCATGGATATTATAAAGGTATTATGATTTCAGGATATGATGTTTTGGAAAAGAGGTTCTTCTTTTGTTTTCACAGAGGATGAGACCCTGTGGTTTTGCTTCTAGACCAATATGGTATGATAGACCACACCCTCCTGAAAGGTCACCATAAACACCCTCAAAAACTACTTCACCCAACTGGTGACTGAGATGAACCTAGCACACAGGATATACTATAAAAGACCTGAATAACAGTGCCCCCATACAGCATGAAGCAGTTTGGAGAGAAAAGCTGTGCCCATATTCCCAAATATTGTTTATAAATGTTCTTTTACATTTAAAGGGGGATATGATATAGATATGAATAATTTGCATTGGTATGGGTTTTACTTTGTTGATATAAATTTAAGGTCAATTTTGTTATATGTATATGTATTTCTGATCTTGATTAAGGTATTTTGATTGTGTACCTCATTAAAAATGTAATGTATAATTAGGAAATATAGGTTGTTAATGAATAATCATTGATAATAGTCAATCTTGTAGTCATGCTAGTTGGATTTTCTAGATATATAGATATATTTCAGTTAGATAGGCATTCTTCATATCTTTCAAAGACTACAGAATATGGCATTTAAAATGTTTTAATAACTTAGGGCTTTTCATGACAATGAGACACATCTGCTCCTGGCAGGACCAATCTACTTCAAGAGGAAGATGGGCATCGAAGAGGCTCCTTATGGAGTTGGTTAGCTATTTGGTCAAGAAACTGCTCCTTCCTGGACTGATGCATAAACTGGACATAAAGAACCCACAGAGAGATGACTGCTGAACCTGCCTAAAGGTGAGATGATCCTTCAGTGTTCCTGTTTCATGAAAGAGTCTGTGAGACATTGTGCAGGATACAGAAGAAAGTAACTGAACTGTCTTTGAATTTTCCTGCTTCATGGGAAAGTCTGTTGGATACTATGGGTCTGTAGGCTGAAGATGGATGCCCGAATGGTACAGAAGAACTTTGGGTGACTATACAGGCAGCGACATGTCTCTGTCAATTCTAGAGTTTTGGAAGTTGTTTATAATGCACTCCCAGTTTACATAGGTAATATTATATCCTTCTGAAGTCTTTGATAGAGTTGAAGAATAGATAGATAGTTATAGTTATAATTTTCCTTTGTTATGATAAAAGATAAAATAGATATAAATATTGTAACTGTAATTCTTGCTTGATACCTGTTATATGTAATTTTACTATGTTAAAGTTAAAGCCTTCCTTTTTGTTTAAACAGAAAAGGGGAAATGGTGTATTAGGTACTTCTGTATTTGTGTTGCTTTCATTGGTTAATAAAGAAACTGCTTTTGGCCTGGTGAATGGGCAGAACTTAGGTAGGCCAGGAGACAGAAGTGAATTCTAGGAGGAAAAAAGCATAGAGAGAGAGCCACAGTGGAGATGCCAGTCCAGACATGCTGAATCTTTCCCGTTAAGCCACAACCTCGTGGTGATATACAGATTATTAGAAATTGGTTAAATAACAATGTGAGAGTTAGCCAATAAGAGGCTAGAGATAATGGGCCAGGCAGTGATTTTAATTAATACAATTTCTGTGTGATTATTTCAGGTATAAGCTATCCAGGCATCTGAGACAAACAAAGGGCCCCGCTCTCCCTTCAACAGATATGTTTATTTATTTTTATGAATTTGTTCGTCTTAGTGTGTATATGTTTACAAACTTTGTGCAGGTGACAAATGAGGCCTGAAAAGGGCATTGGGTCCAATTCAAACTGGAGATATAGGCTGTTGTGAGTTGCCTGATGTAGATGATGAACTTGTGCAGAGAAATACATTCAAACTGTTTTGTCCTGTGTGTATGCCTCTAAGACATTTGGCTTTTTGAAGTTGTAGCTTTTCCAGCATTATTGAGCCCGGGAACTTGAGCCCACAGACTGAAGGAGAAAAATGCACTGCAGATAGGCAAATGCTCAATGCTATAAATGTAGCTTAAGCAACATTGTGTGGCTATGGATTGTGCCAAATTGCTGGGATGTTCACATGTTTTTATTTTCTTTTAATTGAAAATAAATTTTTCACACAATATATTCTGATTACAGTCCTTCCCAAATCCCTGTCCCACCTTCAATAGTTTTCTTTCTCTCTCTTTTTAGAAAGCTAACAAGCAGGCAAAAACAAAAGAAAAAAACAAAAGAAACACACACACACACACAAAACCCATACAAGCACAAAATTGGAAGCTGTAATATACAAACAAAATCCAGTAAGATGAAAAAAAATATACCCAAGTCAATATGAGATAAAAAGTCTACAAAAATCCTGTTGGGTTAGTTTTGTGTTGGCCTTCTGCTGATGACCATGGAGCCTACCCTTAAGTGTACCCATATGATTCCACTAGAGACTAGTTTTTTTTTAATTTGTGACTGGGTACCAATTACAGATAGATTTTTAGGGGTGAGCGTCTGTGTCTGCCTCCCAATTTCATCACTGGGACCCCATCTGGTTTGAACCTATGCAGGCCCTGTGCATGCTGCCACAGTCTTTAAACACATTCTTAATGGGCAATATTAGTCTCAAATTGCCAATTAGAGCTATACACTCAGCCAAATACATTTAACTTCCATACCTTTCTATTTGGATTTTTGCCATATTTCACTATGTTCTTCAGTCTGTTAATTGGTCCATGCTTCTCTTTTGGACTCATTTTCCTTGTGGGTGGCAAAGACAACTTCACTGCTTGTTCCCAGAGGAAAAATGCTTTGATTAATGACATCACCCTTGTGGTTTATTTCTAGCTATATGATGACTGAGGTTAGATTATTTATTAAATGGGCTGTTGAGATGCATTTCATCCCTAAGATGTGCTGAAAAATGAATGAAGTGAAAAAAAAAACTTTAAAAATTGTCCTTGAGTTCCACCAACTGATTAGTAAGAGAAACTTTTCTATAGGAAAGCTCATACTCTACTTTTCTTTACCTGTAAATTTTTCCCACACCAGTGATAATGATTAAGTTATAATGCTGGCTTAGCAATCACTTAGGACTTCTGTCTTGTGTTTAATACAAAATAGGTAATTTCTGTATCAGATACTAACTGCCAAAAACCTTAAATTAATTATGAATAGATAAATATTACTCTCTGTGATATTGTCACACTCATCTAGAATAGTCCCATGATATAATAGTAATCACTGTTGCTGTTAGGACTCTGCTATGAAAGACATTGGAGTTGGGACTACCTAATCAAAATGGATTATAGTTATTTCAACAAAAATATCAAAAGCAGCTTAAAGATACCCAAATAAGATGAAATGTCTACATTTAAAAGTTTCTCTGACTATATTTCTAAGTCAGTTGTACTTTAAATCAAAATAACTTCTTGATTTTGCTCTACTTTTAGGTTGGATAATAAAATGAAATTGATTATTTCACTTTCATCTTTCCCTTTTTGATTTCAGAATCCACTTAGTCAGATGCCATTGCATTTAGGTTTCTCCACAGTGGCCCTCACTAGCTTGTTGAGGTGGGTTTAAATATAATGAAAAAACATTCTATTCATGCATATAACTGATTTTTTTGCCATTCAGCATTCCCTTTAAAGCTAATGCATATGGGTACACATGAAAAATAATGGAGCTCAGAAGAACTAGAGAGTCCATCCTTTAAAATATGATTTGATTCAGCAAATGATTTTCTTGATGTTGAAACTGATGTATATCCTTACCCACTGCAAAGAAAAAAAGCAAGTGTGGAGTGTCATGAGAGATTTAGCATCATATTTTTAATTCTACATGGTTTGTAGTTGGAATAGGTTTTTAAGCATCGATTTTCATTCTTCCTCTTCATAAGATACTAAAATTCTTCTCACTCATTTCATTGCTTCTTTTTCTTTTTTTAATTTTTAAGAGAGATGTTCATAAAACCAAGGCAACTCTAAACTCACTGTGTAACTGAAGATGATCTTGTACTCCTGATCTTTCTGCATACTCCTCCAATTAGTAGGAACTTGCCCCTATATTTAGGTTGCTCAAAACTTTCATCTTGCAACAATGAGAAGAGTGAAGTCTTTGTTTAGGAGGCATAAAGTGGAATGAATGTGGCAGTTAGCTATCTTGTCACTGAAGAGATGAAAACTATACCTATTGGCAGCAAATACATTTGGAGGTCACTTCTCCCTGAGTAATATTTATCAAGTGTCCATATATACACAGCACCATGATAAATATTACACGATATAGAAATTAAATATACTTAGTCCTTGCTATCTGCCAGTTTACATGTTCCTTCAATTTAAATGTTGTAGCAGAGTGCTTAAAAGGGCAAAATCAGATCATGAAACTTGTATCTTTCCCCCTCAAGAAAGGGTTATTGAGGTTTTTCTTCATGGGCTTGACTGAGAGAGGCAAAAATAATCCGTTGTGCCTTTCCTATTGTAATTATTTATGAAAGGGTGCAAGTTCCCCAAGCGTTAACTAGAATTCACAACTTTTTTCTATTTACTACCAGCAAATGAATAAACAGACTATCCATCTTTCAGGAGACCTAGAGCAGATTATATGACATAGTTTTCTATTTGCAAATTACCCAAGTCATTATTGCAAACTAAGTAATAAATTGATATGTTCTTTATTGTCACAAGTTTAAAATTATGAGTGCAGGTGCGTGAGTGCAAATATGATAGGAAATTTCTCAAAAATAGTTTGTCTGCCTCCAACATTTGTTCTGGAGCTTGAGGAGCTTGAACTGAAGTAACCAGCCTTGCTTGGTAAGTGCTTTTATACACAGAACAATTCCTCCAGCCTAATTTTTGTTGTTTGATTCATAGACTTGATGTTTAGACTTGTCTTCCTTATATTTATTATGTTGTCCTTGCTGCCATTGATCTTGAAGCAATCATCCTTTCTCAGCTTCCCAAATGCTATGATTACAATTGCTCATCACTATGTCCAACTTTTAAAATCAGTTGTATAAGGACAACAATTGAATAAAACTATTTAGCTGTGACGTAGTTCTTTTTTTACTTTATTTTAAAAATTCATTTACTATTTTAACATAAGCCACTTTCAAGTTTTCTATGTGGTATCTGCCTTTACTGTCACTTAAGACATATATTTAACAATTAGGAGCTAGAATCCACATATGAGAAATAATTTGTGACATTTGTCTTTTTGAACTGGGTTGCTTCTCATAATATTGTCAATTTTCATACATTTTCCTGAAGATTTTGTAATTTCATTTTTTATGGCTGAATAAAAATCCATTGAGTAGTTGTACCACATTTTCATTATTCATTCCTCAACTGATGGGCATCTAGACTGATTCCTAACTGTTGTGATTAGAGCAACAATCATCATGAATTTAAAAAAAATCTCTGTAGTAAATTTTAAAATCCTTTAAGTATAACACCAGAAGTGATATATGGATAATATTTCTATTTCTGTTTCTATTTTTGAAAACCTTTCAAACTGATTTCCATAGTTATTATCCTAGCATGCTCCCACCAATACCATCGGTTGTAGGGAAATCAATTTCAAAATGATTGGGAAACTTCCTTCCTGCTTTATGACTTTTACAGTACTAGACAGTGTCATGTAGAACACTGTAGTAATGAACAAATACATCAATGAACTTACATAGTATTGGACCTTGAATGTCAAAATACAGACCTGACTGGCAAGATGCACCCACTGGTACTTGAGTGGATAGCTGTTATGTTTGGTAACCAACACCTTTATGATTTGCTCTAAAGCCTATTCCACAAGAGGAAACACTTAACTGACACTGTGAGTCTTATTAAAATGCCATGATTGAGGAGATCATATAAGACTCTGGCATTTGGAGAGACAGGATACCACATTTTGTGCTAAGTGATCAAGTAAACATGATGTAAAATTGCCTCCTAAATATTCAAGTTCTTAGCCATAGATGTTTACTACCCTCAGCCTTGGCAAAATAAGCTGGATTTTGTTTGCTTGTTTTTCCTGGACCAGTGACTAATAACTGGTCAAAAATTTGAAAACAAGTGAATTTGATTGTTCTGTCTTAAATGGAATATCTATATTATGATGACCTCCTCCAAGTCTCATGCAACATCTCAGAAGAGGGCACAGAAAGAATATTGGACATAAAGTATAGAAGAAAAAGTATTAAAAATGCTGCTGTCTTCTGAACATGATATGGCTATTGCACCCTTGAGCTCCACATTCATGAGCTTGTGTGCAACAGTGAATTAATTCTGCTCAGTGAGTTATTTAAAAAAAAGACATCAAGATGAAATACAGATGTGCTTACCTGGGCATTAGGAGGGGAGTCAGAGGGGACAATAGAGGTGATTATGATCAAAATATATTTCATTTCTTTATTTTTCTATTTTATTTCATTGTCATTTCCTAGCTGAGGTATTCTTCCATGTCTTTTTTTTCCTCAAATTATAATTATTATTTATTTTAAAACTTTATTTTATGGATCTCAGATTTATTAACTTTCTTATCTATGTCTTAAATTAACTTTTTATCTAGGTCTTGAACTAAATATGTTATCTATTTATTATTATTTTAAAAAACTTTAAGAATATAAAATGTGTATCATTTTCCCTCTTCTCTCTCTCCCACAAATCCTTCCTTGCTCTCTTTAAATTTCATGGCATCTTTTTCTAAAAATTGTTATTACTTATGTGTGTTCCTAAAAATATAAATACAACCTTTTCATTTTGTTGTGGTGATATTTTGATTGTGATATAACAAACAAAGCTTGCCTGAAGATCAGAGAAGCAAAGCAGCCAGCCACTAGTTCCTACCTCTACCAAATTCTCAGACCAAATGGGCTATCCTCTTTCTAGAAGTCCTCAGACTAAAAGCTATGAGCTCCTGCCTGCTTCTGCCTTATGTTCTTCTCTCCATCCAGCCATATTCTTTTTTTGTCTCCACCTCCTTAGTCCTGAGATTAAAGGTGTGTGAATCTCAAGTACTGGGATTAAAGATGTGAGTCACCACTACATGGCTTTGTTTCTCTTTTATACTGGATCAATTTCCTATAGCTCAGGGTGTTTTGAACTCACAGAGATATACCTGCCTCTTTCTCCCAAGTGCTAGGAAAAAAAGTGTGTGCTACCACTGTCTGGCCTCTATGGCTAACTGGTGGCTAGTTCTGCACTCTGATATCCAGGCAAATTTTATTTGTTATAGCACAAACAAAATACCACCACATTCTGTATAATATTTAATGTATATATGTTTTAAGGGCTGACCATTCGTCATTGGATAACCACCGATGTGCTCTTTCCTGAAAAAGATTATTTTTCCAGTTCAGCATTCCTTAATCAGTGTTAAGTTTTTGTATAGGGTTAAGGCCTTGTGATCTTTTCCCCATCTACCTTTCTGTTGTCTGATGTTTCTGTCCTGCCTGGTTCCCACAGCCATTAAGTCCCAAAGAAATCACGCAGAGGTCTACATGATAAACTGATTGGCCTAGTAGCTCAGAATTATAACTTATATTAGCCCACTATTCTTGTCTATGTTAGCCTCATGGCTTGGTACCTTATTTGGCGAGGCAGTCACATCTTGCTTCCTCTGAGGCTAGGTCACTACTGCAGACTAGGATTTCCTTCTTCCCAGAATTCTCCTGTTCTCATTGACCTACCTCTACTTCCTGTCTGCTTTTCCCACCTATACTTCCTTCCTGGCTACTAGCTAATCAGCATTTTATTAAAATACAATTGACAGGGTACAAACCATAGTCCCATTGTCCCTCCCTCTGCCTTTTTTTAAGGAACAAGTACTCTGAAACTAATATCCTTTGTTTAGCTTTTCTCCTGACTATTGTCCATAACAACTTGTAACCAACATTCTAAACAAAGGAAACTATTCATAGTCCATTTTTTTGGGAATGTGGGCATAGTTTTCCAAGCTACTTTTTGCTGGTTGGGGGCCCTGATAATCTTATGGGGACCCAAAGAAAATTTAGAATTATCATCATCATGACTGGAGTATCCTGTGAGGCTTGATCATCTCAGGCAGCAGTCTTGAATCTGTTCTGGATGTAGAACTCAGACATCTGGGCCATCTGCTCCTACCAGAGATTTCTCAGGTGGTCTTCCTTGATCAAACCTGATTTTTCTTAACTCAGAATGAATCCACAGCCTCTCATTTCCTGTGGAAACAAAAACAAACCTCTTCTCCAAGGTAATATACCTTTTGACTTCAATTTTGAATTCAAGGTATTTTCAAAATACTCATCTTGGATTAATTTAACAGTATTTGTAAACAACTATCTTTTAGCAGCTTTTGCTCCTTCCTCAACATTCAAACAATTCAAAGAGAACATAATGACATACAATATTCAGACTCTCTGTGTATTTTTCATCTTTGTGTGGCTTTATTTTAACCTCTTTTTCTTTTATTTTTACTTTTCATTTTTGGCTTTTTGAGACAGGTTCTCTGTGTAACTTTGGCTGTCCTGGAACTCAATCTGTAGACCAGGCTGTCCTTGAACTCACAGAGATCTGCCAGCCTCTGTCTCCCAAGTGCTGGGATTAAATGTGTGTGCCACCACACCTTGAACTCACAGAGATCTGTCTGTCTCTGCCTCCCAGGTTTTGGGATTAAAGGTATGTGCCACCACACTTAGAATTCACAGAGGTCTACCTGCCTCTGTCTCCCAAGTGTTGAGATTAAAGGTGTGTGCCACCACACTCAACTATTCTCTTTCTTTTTTGTCTTAAGGACTTTAACCTTTTTCTTTTCTCTCCCAAGCCTGCATATATTTTTAACACAGTGTAAAACATTTAGAGGTTTTCTTGGTCTTTTAATCTCTCTTTACTGTATATCTCTCTCTTTTCTGACCACATGAGTCTTTAATTTGCTAAGCATTATGGATAGGATTAAAGCTGTGGCTTTGATGGCTGGATCCAAGCCATTCCTTAGCTTTCTGAGATTCCAGCCTCATGGCAGAGGTACCGGCCAGAGCCATGTTTATTGCCACAACTCTATGGTGTTTGAAGGTCCTTGCCACCACCAAAAAGCATACAGTCAGCTTTTCATCAACATCATTTAAGTGTTTTGTGGCAGGACCTCTTAAAAAAGTTGCAGGATTTAAAAGTTATTTATTCTTATTTTATGTGCATTGATGTTTTGCCTACATGTATATCTGTGTAAGGGTGTCAGATATTGGAGTTACAGACAGTTTCAAGCTGCCATGTGGGTTCTGGGAATTGAACCAAACTCTTCTGGAAGAGCAATCAGTATTCTTAACCATTAATGGAATGATAAATGTTGCCATGGCCTTGTTTACAGATCTAATGATTTACAAGGAATTTAAAAGGATGAATGCAAAAACCTAAATGTTTAATATACAATTGATATTTTATTCTGTTTTCATTAATAAATATTTTACAGGAAGAATAAAAATGTTGCAGGGTTTTGTAGCTAATGCTGAGTCAGGAAGACTCTTTTAAATGAGAGTGTTTGCCTCTAGCAAGCAGAGTCTACCCGAGAAAGTGCTGCTATCTATAAGCCATGCTTTATTCTTTTCTGTCTAGAATTACTTTCCAAGCTCTCTCAGGCTTTATGTGGATGCAATTGTCCATGTGGGCACCATTCTGTTGTCTGAGGTTTCTGTCCTGCCCAGTCCCAGCAGCCATTAAGTACCAAAGATATCATACAGATGTCTACACTAGTTATAAACTGATTGGCCTTGTAGCTCAGACTTCTTATTAACTCTTATAACTTATATTAGCTCATTATTCTTGTCTATGTTAGCCACATGGCTCAGTACCTTATTCAGTGAGGCTAACAAATCTTGCTTCCTCTGAGGCTGGGTCAAGACTGCAGACTAGGATTTCCTTCTTCCTAGAATTCTCTTGTTCTCATTGACCTACCTCTACTCCCTGTCTGCTTGTCCTGCCTATACTTCCTTCCTTGCTACTGGCCAATCAGCATTTTATTAAAATACAATTGACAGGGTACAAACCATTGTCTCACAGCACCTTACCATGTCTTTTGGTGTCATCCTTGTTTAAGTTCAAATCATGATCAAGTACCCTTGTTGATGAGAATTCATACATTAAACTTACAACATTTTCACATAAAGCAATCTCGCAGCAAAATTCCTGTTCCTCTGGCTCTTAAAATCTTTCTGCCTCATATCCAGCAATGATCCCTGAGATGTGAACCAGGGATTGTCTTGTAAATATATCAGTTGTAATTGGACTCTACTACTCTACATGTTGATCAGTTGTGGTTTTCTGGAATTTCTCTGTTGTAAAGAGATATTTCCTTGAAGAAAGATAAATAAATGTAGGAAGTTAAGGCCAACCAGGCTGAAGGAGCCAACCTGGAGTCTGTCTGGTGCTGTCAGAGGTCCTGATCATGCCTCGCCAAAGAGGGGCAACCACATGATGTCAACAGATCAGAACATCTGTGTGCTGGGAGGGTATATAAAAGCTTTTTCCCATTGTAAAATAAATGATTCTGCTTTATGCCTTCTACCTGACTCCCAGTGTCTGAGATGTTGACACTGTGCCTTCTTACTCCCTACCCTGAGGAAGATGTTAGGACCTAGCAACAGGAAAAAATTAAATGTATCTCTGGGTATAAGGATACATGTTTAGAATGCAGTTAGGGATTAGGCTAGTATAGTAAGTGGCAAATCTCACATTCTCTTCCAAGATCCATGACTTCACTAGCTTCAGGTAGTTGCTCAGATCTTCAGTACAACATGGTTTTCTCTTGTCAAGCAAGCCTTATGTCCAAGTAGAGAACTATTAGTTACCAACTAGGTATGCCTGACACTATTGTATATGCAGAAGTTTCTGTGCTGTGCTGCAAACAGCTCCCAAATAAACATACTTAGGCTTATATAAATTACAAATGCTTGACCAATAGCTCAGACTTGTTACTAGCTAACTAGTATATTTTTAATCAATCCATATATCTTATCTATGCTTTGGCACATGGTTTAGTAGCTTTTCTCAGTATGGCATGCCAATCTTGTTTCTCTCTGTCTCTGCTGGTGACTCCAGACTCTATCCTTCCTTCCAGCATTCTCAGTTTAGCTATCCTGCCTATCCTTATCCTGTTCAGAAATTTGACATTCAGCTTCTTAATTAACCAACTCAGAGTAAAGCATATTCACAATGTACAGAAGGATTATTCCAAAGCACTACTGTACCCTTATCATTATCATGTCATGTTGGTAGTTGTGGTAGGATTTCCCTCCCTTGAAAGCTTGTATGGCTCCTTCTGGTACAATGAAAGGTAGTACTCAGAGAGGAGGTTTTCAGATCAGATCTAGCTCACAGGCTTCTGGGCACTGTTACCAAAGAACATGATGTCTTGAGAATTAGGTACTTACCATCTACCTCTGGTGGGTGACAAAGTAAAATGAAAATAGGACATAATGTATTGAGATTCTCTTGGATAGCCATGACCATTTCAGAGGGATTTTCATGTTTTATTGTTATGGAATATTCCTTAACTCTGTGTGAAGATGTGTCACTGTGATTGGATTTAAAAAAAAAAAGTTGAATGGCCAACAGCTAGGCAGAAAGAGGTTAGGTGGAACTTCTGAGCACAGAAAGGTCCCAGGAAGGAAAAAAGGCAGAGTCACCAACCAGATATAGAGGGGGAAAGACATACACAAGGAGAGGTAAAAGCCACAAGGAATGTGGCAATATGGAGATGAATAGAAATTGGTGAATTTAAGTTATAAGAGTTAGGGTGCCTAAGCTACAGGCTAAGCGTTCATAAGTTCCTATCTTTTTTTTGTGAATTGGAGGCACAAAATGTTATCTATACTCAGTGTTAGTGTATTTTATAGTCTATGACTCCAAGAGAAAAATTGTCATGCTAGATGTTTTTGTGGAAAGAGTAGGCACAAGAACCAGAGACCTACTAAGGAGTCCCATAAAAATACTAAGCTGACAGCTTTAATATACATGCAGAGGACCTGTTGCAGAACAGTATCAGTGCTGTGCTTTCTGATTCAGTTTCTGTGAGTTCATATAAACTTTTCTTATCTGATTTAGAGAGCCTTATTCTCATGTCCTCCGTCCTCCTTGGCTCTTACACTCTTTCTAGGCCCTCTTCTGTGGGGTTAGCTGAGCTATGAGGGAAGAATGTCGATGGAGACATCTCATTTAGAGCTATGTGTTTCAAAGACCCTCTTTCTCTGCATAATGTTTTACTGTGGGTCTCTACATCTTTTCCTGTTTGATGAGTTATTTTATTGATAATTTTTTTCCAGACTAGTGATATATATTCTACCCTGGGTCTCTGGGCTATCTAGTCTCTTATTCTTCATTACCCAAGAAGGGTTGGATATGAGTTCCATCTTGTGGTGTGAGCCTTAAGTCATATCATTCATTGGCTGACTACTACCACAAGTTCTGTACCACCATTAACCAAACATATCTTGTAGACAGGACAGATTGTAGATCAAAACATTCGTGGCTAAGTTGTCATTTACATTGTTGTTTTGGTAGCCTGCAGAGTATCTTCTTCCTACACAAAGACACTGGAAATCAATCTACCTTCTGATCCAGCTATACCACTTTTGGACATATACCCAAAGTGTATTTCATTCTACCACAATGACAGTTGCTCAGATACATTAATAGCTGCTCTGTTCATAGTGCTAGAAGCTAGAAACAACCAAGATGCCCCTTAACAGAAGAATGAATAAAAAATGTGGTACACTTACATGATAGAATATTACCTAGCTCTTAAAAATTACATCATGAAATTTGCAGGAAAATGGTTGGAAGTAGAGAAAAATCATCCTCAATGAGATAACACTGGCATAGAGAAATAAAAAAGTATGTATTCACTTATATGTGAATATTATCTATTAAATAAATGATAAGCAACCCACAATCTGTAGATACAGAGGGCTTAGATAGAGAGGAATGGACTATGGAGCACACATGAATCTCCTTGAGAGTGGGAAATAAAAATAGATTTTATGAGTGGGCTGGAAGTAGGGGCAACTGGAAGATCAGGTGGGGAGGGCGGAACAAGATAGAAAAGGGCAGGAATGAGGAGAGAGACAGCTAAATTTAGGGGCTGTTTGAGGGATGGTATGGAAACCTAGTGCAGGGGAAACTTCCTAAAATATATGAAGGAGATTCCATTGAAGACTCATTATAATGAGAGATACAGAGTTTAAACTGATCATTACTTGTCACCACACAGTTCAAAGCTTCTAGAGCCAGAACTGGGTTGCATTCACTTGAGCTGTTGGACAAGAGGGTCTCATAGAAATCCCCAAATAACCCAAGCTGTTGCCAAGACAATGGGTTGTTCTCCACAAACTGATAGCTAGGCCCCATTGCTGAGAGGAAAACACTCACACAACTCATTGAACATGGAGAATTTGAGCTGGTGCCTAAATGAAATCATAAAATTATTTTAACTGTATTAGTTTATGTTGTGTTTTAAAATGGACATGTACATGTGGAAGTCTCAAAGAACAACTTGTAGGAGCTGGTTTTCTCCTTTCCTTTTGTGGGTTCATAGAGTTTAACTCAGGTCATCAAGCTTTATGGGAAGTACTTTTAACACTGAACTATCTACATTTGACTTACTTCTTCAATGGATTTCAGAGTTCCTTCTCAATATCTCTGTTTAGATCAGTCTATTTTTTAAATTAAAAAATTGTTATACAAATATAATTACATAATTTCTCCAGTTTCTTCCTCCAAACCTTCTCACATTTTCCTCCTTGTTCACTTTCAAATTCATGGCCTCTTCTTTTTCATTTATTGTTATTGCATGCACAAATGCATATTTTTATACAATGTTATTATCATCTCAGTCCATTTAATGTTACCTGTATGTATGTGTCCAGAGATGAGTATTTGGTATTAGAGAGTCAATTGGTATATTCTTCCCCAAAGTGGTAATTATTGTTTGATTTCTGTGAAAAGACACCATGTATGAGGCCATTTCTAAATGAAGATATTACTGTAAGTATATTTTTAGTTTTAGAAGGTTTGTCCATGACCATCGTGGCAAGGGGTAGTACTGACAGAAAGCATGACACTAGACCAGTAGCTGAGAACTTGCATCCTGATCCAAAGATAGAAGCCATGGAGAGATTGGTCCTAAAATGGGGCACACCTTCTTCAAAAAGGCCACACCTCATAGTCCTTTCTCAACAGTCCACCAAATGGGAACTAAACATTCAAATATATGAACCTATTGTGGACATTCTTATTGAAACCACAACACCTGGAGAAGACTAATTTCCTCACTTCCAGCATTCCTAATTTACCCATCATTCTTTTTCTTATTTTGATTTTGTTCTTCACCTGCCATCACTGAGGCAGTCTCTGACTTTGTAAAGACATTTTGGAGAATGAAAATCATTTGAAAGGGAAAACAATTGAGAGTTACTAAAAGTCAATTTTTATTTGCTTTCTGGAAAGAGATAACAGTGATGGATCTTCCCATTTCCTCTTCATTGTGTACTTCATGATAAGTACAAATGAAAAGAATATATTTATTTGGAAAAGTTTCACTAAATACTAAAGAAAACTAGGAAATATAAAACCGTCTATTTTTAAAACAAAGTAATACATTATCCTCCTTTAGATTTAGTAAATACTTCTTAATCCAATAATTGAGGTAAGAAATATAATCTAGCTATGAAATCTTTGGTGGAACATAATATCCCTTTAGAGTTTGTAACTATCCCATCATGTGTTTGAAAATATCTTAATATTTATTTTTTTCTGTTTGTTGGTTAAAGAATATATTCAAAGGTTGTTAGAAGAGCTGGAGTAACTTTATGAATCAAAGCATATTCTGTTCATTTTTTATATGAACAATTCTTGTCTACAGAAAGGACTTAATTATCTTTTGCAGTTTTTATTGATAGACATTAATTATGAGAAAAGAAAGTCTGACAGGAAAGGATGAAAACTATAAAAACAAAGTAGCCAATTTCAATAAAAAGTAATTTTGTAATTTACAAATCTTTTTGTGAAATAGGAGTTGGTAAACTGTAACCACTGCCCCTATTCAGCATGTAGCCTGTTTTTGTACAGCCCTCATTAAAAAAAGAATGGCTTTTTAATTTCTAGAGTCATTTGAAAAAGAAGACTATGTGACATTAGGTGCATAAAACGTACAGTATTTATTATCTGGCCTTTTCCAGGAAACATTTGCTAATACATTATTAAAACAGTGAGACCACACACGTAGTATAGCTAAAGCAAAACCAAAGTGACCTTCAGAACAATCCCTCAGTTACTGGATTCATCCAGGAGCAGTTTCCATTGCAGTTTATTATATATCCAGTGCTATGACCAAATATATGGCAGAAAGAAAGTCCTTATCAGAAACCACCAGGACCTTACTCTTGGGAAAAGAATGTAATGTTCAGAATAGGCCTAAGCGTCTAAAAGGGTTCTCCTTCCCTCTTGTAGTTTTCACTTTCAAATATTGAAGACTTGCAAGTTTCTACTGTGTTTCGTTTCCATTTCTATGTCTCTGAGAAAACTATTATTATTATGAACCATAGGAAATTGTCAATATTCAACCAGTTTTGCTTCAGGAAATCACAATGCCTTTTGGTTTCACTCAATAGCTTTCTAGTTACTTTTCCTTTGTACATGGATGCCTCTCATTGTTAGATATATTTTTCTTTATTGTTATTTTTTTAAATCTAAATTCATCAAGCTTTTCATTTCATGGGAACTTTTTGGTAGAATATAGGCTTGTCTTCCAACTCTATAGAATTATGTAAGTTTGTAGGATCTTAGTTGACTGAAACTACTACGAACGCTTCATTTAGACTGTGTACTAAACCCTCCCCTACTATCTGTAACTATGTAACAGTGCTACTAGAGTTTCCCAGTGAATAAATATCCTAGTAATTTCTATTATCAGGCTTGTTTCATCAGATACTATATAACTGCAAATTCATTTAATATTCATAAAGCATGTTAAAAGTCAAAAGATTACGAGTAGACAGAACCATAGAAGGTTTAGACATTATTTAGGCACTGTAGCACCCAATATAATGCATCTCTACTTGTATATGGTATAGGCTAACTTAACTGAATTACTTTTTATTTAAATTGGTACCCAGCTCAGCTTTCAGAAATGTAACTTACTATGAAAAATAAAAGCATTGACAGATGAAAATGCTCTTCCTTTGCCTCTATATTAGGCACCATGACACAGCAGCACAGAGACCTTTCGGTCAGTGAGTACTGATTTCTTCTTACAAAAAGATATTTGTGAATGTAGTTATTGATTATGTTGATATAATTCAAAAGATCAATGAAGAAAATATACTCAAAAGTCACATAGTATTGAGGAAGACATTTTTTAATTTACTTTAATAGTGTAGGACATTAACTCTGGAATCAAACCAATCTGAACTTTTACTTAAGCTCTTTCTTTTACAAATCATGTGTACTTTGGGGCAAGTTATTTTGTTTCTGTTAATCTCTGTGAAAATAGAGACATATTGATTGGGAAAATAACTGAAAAGTAAAGTAGTTTCAAATATACAAATGGTCCTGGATTTGTTTCACAACACTACAAATAAGTGGAGCATTGCCTATAGATTTCTATTGAAGTTAAAAGAAGATATTGCATATAAAATAATCAACAATACATGTAGAACTAGTAATAATTTTAGGTTAGCATTTGTGGTAAAGATATTGATAAAAATATGCAAATTCCCAAAGCTCTGTAATGCTTTAAAAATAATAAGGTTACTAAAATGATAGAAAAACAAAAACTCCATCAAATTAATTCAAACGACGCACATAATATGTAAGCTTCAAATATACCATAATGCATGTAGTACTTAATAGCAGTTTAAAGGAGATATACTTACACTAACTTTAACTATTTACTCATTCTTTCTATATTTTCTTCTTGAATATATGTAATCTTCAAGACATTGTGATAATGTGGAAGAAGAACTTGATACGACAAGGAAGTTTTTAACCCTAACATTACCATGATCTAGAGGTTTGTGAATTATATAAACTCTTGAATGAACTGATCAAAACCAGAAAAAGACACAGGAGTTTCTCTGATTAAGTATGTAACACTATATACCTATACATACATTCTATCTATCTATCTATCTATCTATCTATCTATCTATCTATCTATCTATCTATCTATCTATCTATATCTCATGCTGCCCATCTGAACCTGTATTGACCCTCTGTTTTAACAGTTTTATTTTATGTGTATGGGTGTTTTTCCTGGATGCATGTCTGTGCACCAAGAATGACTAGTAACTGTGAAAGTCAGAAGAGTGATTCAGATCCAATGAAACTGGAGTTACAGTTAGTTGTGAGAGGTCATGTGGGTGCTGAGAATGAAGCCCTCTCCTCTGGAACAGTAGCAAGTCTTCTTAGCTGTTGAGCCATCCCTCAAGTACCTAAATATCTAATTAAGTGGACACATTTAAAATGTCATTGAAAATCTGGTACGAAGATGGTTTTCATAAAACTCCCTTATACAGTTCCTTATTAATGTTACACAGGTAGGAGCTTTAAATGCATGTGTTCTAATAGATATATAATTAATTTTTCCGTTTTCAGTTCCTCTACCAATAGTTTTATTAAATAACTTGTCTAGAACAGACCGATAACAAATATAGGAACTTAACTTGTAGAGAAAAGTCATGAGGGAAGAAAAAATAATTTGGCAAGATCTAATAGCCCTGGATTATTCCAATATGTTAAACATAGAAAGCTATAAGAAAAATGAATATTCCAGAAAAGAAAAAAGACAAACTGAATTGCAAAATAATGAAAAAGTAACTCAAAATAATTTGCTGTTGCATATCTTTAGGTGAAAGAAAGTTCACTTTTCTCCTGTTTCATTTTATAAAGGTATGGCATAAAATGGCTCAAGCTGAATAAGGTTTGGATCACATGACAAAACAAAAATCTAACAAAAATGAATGTAAAGAAAGGAATTTGAGATTTCGTCTCATATTTCAGCACTCCAGGAAAGAGGGAACAAAAGCAACATGGCTGCATGCAAGGGTGGGGAGTTGGCAACTGAAGGAGCTGCTTTCAAAATGGAAAATGTCCTTGGTTTTGGCAGTGAGGTCTTCAAAAACAATTGGAATTAGAGAAAACATAACATTTATTATAAGAATAAGGTATAAATTTGACAAAGGATAATTATTATATCTTCTAAAGCTTGTTTGACAGTGTTCCTACATGCCAAACTAATGCAAAAGAATATTGCATTTATTCTTCAGGAAGAATAAGAAAAGGTCAGACATAGCATCTTCCCCCTATACTTTCAGAGTACATTCCCTACACAGTTTATTCAAAGCCCGACAGAGGAGTGTCTTGCCATTAAGTCTTAGATATAATTTCTGAAAGACCATTTGCACTATCATATTTACTATTAATGTGTGCATATATCTCAACTCTCATGTTTTGTACTACTTTTAACAGAAACAACAATAACAAGGGTGTCAAATTTATTTCTTTGGCTTCACACAACTTCCTGTGGCTCCATGCCTATGTTGAGCTGTATTGAATTTCTTATTTGCTATGATTTACTGTCTTAATATTGCATCACATGTCCTATGTAAGAAGTTACTATCTTCTTGTTAGCACTTACTAGAGTATAAACTCAGTAATAACAAATGTATGTGTATTTGATCATCATTATATTCCAAAAACACAGAAAAGAAAATTCACTTAGATAAATAACTTACGTGGAACCAAGATAGATAATAGGATAAAAGCACAAATGTTTGTTACATGTTGCACTGCTAGGTACTCATTTGCATATGATTTGAGTGGTGTTAGAAATAACAACCAAAATAATTCCTTACCTATTTGTGGGGATCTGAACATACATTGCTTATGATCCACATTGCTAGAGGAGTTTTCTATCTGGGATTCCAATAAGCCACTTATAGCTATGGTATTGTGCACTTGTTAACACCCTCTATTTGCAGAGAGTATGAGGTTCTGAGCAGCGGAACATGTAAGAGAACATTTCATGGCAGAGTTGTTCATTACAAGTTTTGTAGTAATAGTATAACTTATGTAACTGATGAAATGAATTTTTAAGTTTTTTAAATTTAGCACAACTAGCTGCATGTAGCTAGTAGCAAATACATTGTACAAAGAAGATCTAGAGAAGATAGAAGATTTCAAAAAGAGAAAAGGAGACTAGAAGATTGCCATGTTATACTTACCACTCCAGTTCTCATTCTGGGATGACTTGAATTAGGTAATACACGCCAACAATAAACTCAGAAAATAATTAATTGTGGTAATTCGAGAAGCTGTTTCATACATATTATGGTCCTGAATGGACACTATTATTAATATTTCAGCATCTTTTTATTCCAAATGTTTTTAAGAATTGGCACATTCAAAAAGAGTGAAATTATGTTGTCATAGACTAGGTTCCAACCATAGTGCACACAAACACAAATTTTCTTCAAGTCATTTGACTGAAGTTCATTAAAATCAGTATTTCAAACTTCTAATGCCTTTTTTCTTCTGAATTTATCTTTCCATTTGTCCTGGTTTTTAGCATTTTTAATGTTGTTGAATCATGGCACGCTGACATTTTACATAATGCTTAATGGCACATGATGACTTTGCAACCAGAACACAGACCATTTAGGAGGCATTTAATGAACGGAACAGTTACCAGAATCAATAAATGTGGTGCTTCATTCCTAAGTTTAAGATAAATCTTTCATGTGTGCAAATAACTTATCTAATAACTTTGCTTTTTACCATTGGTATGCAGACTTTAGATATATATGCAAATTGTGGTGTTCTTTGACTTTCTATAATTTGGCATCATTACATGTGCTTAATATCCATAATTTATGAGTGTGCAAATGCTCATAAAATATTACACGTCTGTTGGCTGCCAAATGTATGGTTGAAAAATGCAGACTTACAAAAGTTAAAGGTGGTAATGAATTAAAATAGAATGTGCTGAAACAAAGGCTGGTTCTATGATGATATATTTAAGGATTTAATTTGTTTATCTAGCTTCTTCTGTTCCATAATATTTTTTACATAAATACCAGCATAGTTTGACTGTTTGACCTAGATAATCATTACAGATTTTTCCAAGCAATGTGAAGATAGCAATTGATTTAGTGACTCTAGTCAGCTAACTATGCAAAGAATGCATCATTAAAACAATAGTTTAACTGTAATGACTGAATGAATGAATTGACCAGTTAATTGTGTCAGAGATGTTACTTCAGAAGCTTAAGATAGAGTAGAATTGCTGTGTTTGCTTCTAATTAAAAACAACAAGGTTACAATTGAACCAATTTTATTTGTGATAATTAGTACATATGTATTCATTTTATTTATAGTAATTCCATGAAAACATGGCTTCAAATTAATCCAACAATAATAGTGTGTGAAAGAAGAGTTAAAAGTCTCACTGTGTATACAGTCATCAAGGGTATTAGATTTAGGATTTTTTGATCACATCATTTTATCTAATCAATCAGCATGTTCTATCTCCAATGTGCAAGGTCAGCTGAAAACTCTCCCGGAATATTTCCTTTTCTGTTATGCTAGCATGTTGACAGACAGTACTGCTCAGTTTATAAAATACTGGTCTTCAAAGTCTTTTCAATCCCCTCTTATTTCTGGGGGTGTAGAGATTGAGTGAGGTAAAAAACGAAAGTGATACCTAAGCCTAAATTTAAATCTATTTTCACAGTTCAAGAGAATCTCAGATTTACTTATTTGGTATGTTTGATGAACCAGTATTCATCTCCATGAGCTGCAAACAGAACAAAATTCACTTATACATACCATTAGGTACCAAGTACCACTAACCTAAGCAAGAAAGCATGTTCCCTAAGCAAATGATCTTCAGTCACTGCATAAGTCATGGGCATGTGAAACAGACAACTTGCTTGCTTCATTAGACTGTGTATAAACAGTTCTTGCCAAAGTGAATTATTTGAGAACACATGACTTAGTAACTAGAGATTGATATAAGTTTCATTCTGGTTTTTAATGTCATCTATTCTTATGGTATTTCTATCAAGTTATAAATTTCTTTTACTTGTACCTAGTTTTTAAAATATTCACAAAACTTGACCCAACTTGATGTTTGGAAATAAAAGTACACTTGCATTATTGCTACAATCAACAAAGAAAAAATATATCGAACATCTTGAAAAGTTTCCTTGTGTCTTTTGGATTTTGTTTATATTTGCTGTTCTTGTTGGCATTCTTTTCTTTATTTAGGTAGTGTGTGTGTGTGTTGTGTGAGTACTGCATAGGGCACATATAAATGCATGTGATATGAACATTTAGTAGCACCCAATCCAAAATCTTTAATCAATTGCAAATGTCAGTTTTTTTCACATCTTTGTATAGGCTGCTGAGAAATACTCATGAAATCAAGAAACTGTAATGATTAGGTTTCCTCTATTTGGTTCTTGGCTGCTACTCAGCAGTTTTTTCATTTATCTTTTCATAATGTAATTCTGTAATATCTAGAACAGTTATTCTAAATCATTTCCTCCCTACTTAAGCTATTGGCTGTAATTGTAGCTTTGTGTTTAGTGGTTAATTTCATTTCTTATTTATAGAGAGAAGACCACCCTGAATGAACTCTATTGACAACCCAATCTCTACCTCAAACTTTTCTGATTTTTTTCCTTATCTTAATTTTCCTTTAGTTTTGTCTACGAGGAAAGGATGAAACATGTCCATCTTCTCTTGCAAAGCCAATTTGATTCCCTTGTGCTACTATTGAACTATATGTTTCACTCTTGAATATTTTGTCCTTCCCAATGCTCACCTGTATCCTTGGCTTAGGAAATATAAAACAAAGAACGCAGTAACTATTCAAATAACATTTTCTGTGTAAAGTTCTATTTACTGAAACTGTTCATATATGTAGTCTTCCTTAACCACAAGTCATCTTCAAACATAGCATATACAGAATATTGTTAGGTAAATAAATGAAATTTGAAAATATCATATTGACTGAGGTAACCAGACCTAGAAAGATAAATGCCAGATATCATGTTCTCTCTCATGTGAGTTTCCTAACTTTAAGTCTTCAGAAACAAATGTAATTCTAAACCCTCATCAAGAAAAATTCTCTTTGCAACTGATGGACACAATTACAGAAAAGCACAGATGATCAACGTGCTGAGTTGTGGGGCCCAATTCTAATTGATACAACTTCAAAACAACTTCCAAACCTAAAAGTCAAGGATCATTAACAAAGAATGGACAGAAAGCTTTTCAGAGCCAGAGAACCAGGAAATTTTCTGTGAGATTATTTCTCCTAGAAATGTTGGATTCTATACCCATGAAGTCTCAACAATATGACTGCCTAAACAGGAGCTGAACAAGGATGTCACCAATAGACACCCTAATGTGGACGAGGAGAAGCTTGAAAGCCATTTGCCCTCAACAAAGAACTGCAGGCAGTTTAGGAATGTGAGAGTGAAAGAAAGTATTTCCTAGAGAAGAGGATGTAAATTGGTTGTTCAATACCAAACACCTAAACTCATATACAGAAAAGTAATGTGGCACAGAGTGAGCAGGAGGTTTATATATTTAGGAAATTCTACATAAGTGTGTGTGTGTGTGTGTGTATGTGTGTGGCAGAGAGAGAGAGAGAGAGAGAGAGAGAGAGAGAGAGAGAGAGAGAGAGAGAGAGAGAGAGAGAAATAATTACAGAAAAAGAGCCCATGGATTTGAAAAAGAGGGATGAATAAGTAGTACTTGGGAAGGTTTAGAGGGAGTAAAGAGAAACACAAATGATAAGTATAGTCTAATTTTCTAAAATATAATATTTTTCCTATTTATCTCCACTTACATTTTAGCCTACTTGAAGTCCAGCAACTTCTCCTCATTCTCCTATAAAAACAGTTTCCGAAGCTCATTGTTTTTCTTCCGATTGTTAGTGACCATCCTTTTTTAGCTGTAAGTCATCTTCCCTTCTCCATAGCATTTACTATAACTCCTTCTAGTAACCTTTGCTACAATTCCCTGCTTTCTTGACTTATATGGTTCATCTGCCTTGTAGGTACTTCTGCCTTTTCCTGACGATCTCACGTATTTTTCCTGTGTTCTATATTAGAATTATTACTTAAAGTTTGATCTTGGGTGCTGTTTGATTCAGTTTTAATAATATTCACTGGAATTCATATTTATGATTTCAAATTTCAACTGTGTGCACATAATTTCTTCTAATTTGTATTTTCAGAAACAATTTTAATTCAGCTAGCAGCATAACAGTTCTGAATGTTGAATGACCATTTGAATTTGTTAACATAGATAAATATTTATTTATAAAACTCAACCAAATATAACTTGGCTTATCATTTTTAACTTTAGTATTTTTTCTCCTGTTACTTAGTTTCTCCTTCCAAATATTCAAGATTCATCAATTCAGGAGTCATTCTTAACAGCTCTAATCTTCCCCAAATAAGACAACTAATCAGTATTATTTTTATTGTTGCTTTTAGTTTTTGAGATTATAATGTAAATAAACTATGTCATTTCTCCTCCCTTTTTGTCTTCCTCCGAAGTCTCCCATATAACCCCTTTTCCCTTTCAAAGACATGCCTTCTTTTATCATTAATTGTATATATATTCTGACTCCCACAATTAGCATTATTAATTCTGTTTCTAAACTCTCTCTTTTCTTTTTCTTAATTTTTCTCAGCATTTCAATATGACACATGTGGTCTTATTCAGTACTTCTGACACCTCCATCCTACCCTATTCCAATCTGTTAACTTGTTATATAAACTAAAAACTCACCATTTGCTCAGTGCTTTAAGATCTATTAGCATCTTTTCTTTGGCCAAAGGAAGTCCAACATCATTATCTTAATACAGAAATTCTTTTATTCTAAATCTAAATTATATTCCTAATTTTATTTTTGTTGTTTATATATGTGTGTATTCTTTGTTATGACCAAAATATACTATTTAATATTTCTACAGTCTCATACTACTTTTCTGACTTTAATTTCTTCTCTGAAACCTTTCTCACATCATTACACCATTGTTAAACTTCAAGTTCAAAGTGATGTTTCTAAAATCTTATTTCTTCTTGGCAGAAAGTAATTGTTCCTCACACAGGGACATAGAATACAATTTTATTTTACTTGCATTGGTCAATATGTTGCCTATATTAAAAAAAATATTGGTGTAGGAGGTCCTTCTGTATTTTTGTTGTTTTCATTGGTTAAATATTTATTCTTTGTGAGTGCCCTTGACCCAAAACTGTCAGCCCCATAAATATATCAATCTATGTTTACTTACTCTTCTATCACTATAACAACAAATACAAGATGGTATATTTAGTAATTGCTTCAAACCTCACCCTTTAGTGCTCAGAGAATCCTGTGGAAGAGGAGGCAAAAATAGTCCAAGAGCCAGATGTGTTAGAAAGCATCAAGAAAACAAGGACTTCTAGACACAATAGAATTGGTTTACACATGAACGCAAGAGACCGTGATGGTATGTTTAGAGCTCACACACATTCAAACTAGATGTTTCCAGCACTGAGAGAAGTGAACATAGCACCCATACCTAACCCAGGAGCTAGTCTTCCCATCTTTTTCCATTACAGGTCCTTGCATTATATATTATGCCTTCTGATGTTGCCTTTTTATAGCATTTCTGTTTCTGTGAACATCTGTGTTTGGGAATCCACGTGTGTTTCTTATGCTGTTTCTTTGGCTCTATTTCTTCTGTTTGCTTTGTTCTATGTTTTTGCTTTTGTTTTATCTTATTTTATTATTATTCTTTAGATGTCTCTTGTTTTCTAAGAAGAGACAGAAAGGGTATGGATCCAGATGGGAGATGAGGTGGGGAGGATCTCTGAGGACTTGTGGGAGGGGAAACCATAATCAGAATATAGAGTATGAAAAAAATCTATATTCAATAAAAGAAAAATTTAAAACAATTTCTTGAAAATAGATGCCTATTTGCCAATAAATCACATATTTAATTTTGAGATTTTCATCTGTAGAATATCAAACATGTGATGGACATTAACTCACATCTTTAAAATGTCATTGGGAAAAGAAGAGGGCCAGTTGCCATTATCTTTGTTAAGGACAAAGTGACAGATAAATTTACTATAATCTGTAGGAGAGCTGCAAATGTAAGATGTGTGACTGCTGACCACGCTGGCACGGCATCATCTCCCCTCAAACATTCTTCCTCTTAAACTAACTCAGTTTAGATTAAATTGAGAGGAAATTTCCATTTCATTTTGTTTATTGTACAGTTAACTTTTAATATCTGTTTCTCTGGGTAGATTGTCACCTACAAGTCACTTCCTCTTTTGCCCTCCCATCCATTGATCAGATTCATCCCTCATTGTTAACTTTTGTAGGAATGCACTATGCTTGATTTCCTTACTCTTGGCTGATTTAGCTTGAATGTACAAGTGACAGCAGACTTATTCAGCTTCTTTTGTCTTTTCTGCGACCATTCCTACAGTGAGTTGCGTTTACCTGCATTAAATTTTCCCTGTCATGGGTGGCCTCACATATTGGAGGGCAGAAAGTGGAGCAGCTGAAGGGAGGAGAAGGGAGGATAATGACTCTATTTTCTGTAGAAAGAGATGAGATCATTTTTTAAAGATGTCATTTTCTTTTAGATGCAGAATGTTGTTAGACTCCCCTTTGTGTCCTTTTATCATCCAAGGTCAAAGAAATAGTAGGAAGAAGTTACTTCCTAGGTTGATAGTAAAACCTGAGCTGTCAGGTGTCATTTAGACATAAAGATCATGAAGTACTTTGCTAACCACTAGTGTAACCAAGATGTCTGTGGGCTGGATCATGATAAACATTCTACTTTGGCAGCTCAATACATCAGCTTTAGATGTAGCCCTAAAAAATAGCAATTGTAGAAACACAGCCATTATCTACCATGTCTATCTAGAGCACACTACTCCAGTGTATCAATAAGTAATGGTCAGCCAGAATTCTGTGTATATGTACAAGTGTCTATGTGTATGTGCATTATTTAAGACATAATTATTAACAGTAGAATCCACTGAGTCCTATGACGCAGAGAATATCTCCATAAGCACAATAAATCCATGTAGAAAAAATAACCATACTTAAGAGACTTTCTATTTTGTTTGTTGGTTAATTTGTAATCTGAGTTTGTCTCATTGATTAATTTTTCTTAGGGCAAATTTCTAACTTTTGTTATTTCATGTATTGAGAGCTCTTACAATTCTACCTTTTCCTATAAGTAGGTAACCACACCCAAATTACTGGAATTTCTAAGTTATAATCAAAATTTGTAGGGCATACAAGAAACTTTAACTGCCTAAAGGACTAATGCATTTAATTTTCACTGCTCTATAGGACAATGGATTATGTAAAACAATTCATCTATGCTAAACAAAATATAATTGGATATTCAACTATAATGACCTCCACTTCTGCATGAATTCAGTAAAATGCACTGTATACATAATAATAAGTAATAACCTGACACATAAAATAAGCTTAAGGTAATGATAGCATTAAAATGCATGAATTTTCAAGAGCAGGATATGGACATATAGGAAACAGTGGGCAAACAGCTAGCTTGTTGATCCTGTCTTTTCTTTCTTTTCTTTTGTATCTCACAATCATTTCACTGAGGGTTTCCAGTGAACGTTCTGTTCAGAAAACTCTGATTAAAAAGTCCAATTCATTTATGACCATAGGTTACAATGACATATTAAGTGGGTTTTTTTTTTTGTGAATTTAGCTTCCCCACCTCCAAGTTCAGTTCTTAACAGTGAGGATTAAAACAAATTTCAGCTTAAAAAGTTAAATGTGTAAGGACATCAGCTGCAGTGGTTCACGGGTGCTGGAATGATCATGAAAGGAAGAATGGCTATTATTCAATAGTGTGAAGATAATCAAAGTAAATTATTTAGAATGCAATCAAAATAAAAACAAAGCTTAAATTATAATGTAAATAATAATAGTAAACATGTCTGCTTCTGCCTACATACCATCAATTGATGTAGATTGGACAGCTCCATAATTATTAGAGCTGACATATGTCAAATGTTTATAAAATAATGGTTTTCAGAATTAAGTCATATATTATAGATTTCCACTAGGTAGATACCTAATAGCAGGGAACAAAGGACCTTTAAACAAAATAAAATTATGAAATTAATATATAATGGTATATTGTACACACAGTGGAAATTATGAGATGATTTTCATATGATTAAAGAGGAATTTATACACCTAAGCACTTGAATAAGCAGACTTCATTATACACAGCTATTACTAGTGACTGTGTGACAGATTTGGTCAGTCTTACTATAAAGACTTCAACATTAAGTTCAGCGCCAGGAAAGGTTACAAAATTGGAAATCAGATTTATCACAGGTTATGTGATGGGTTTCAAGAATTAAAATAAATAGGAAGGGTTGTTGCTCTTATAAATTTACACGTATTAGATATAGACAGCACGTTATTTTGTACAAGTCTCCAGTCTCAAGACTTTGACTCTCCCTAGGGGGAATATTACAAAACATATAAATTAAAAGGAAATTTTAAGAGAAAGAGTAATATATTCTGTTCATGCTAAGTATTTTACCTAGTTTCTCTTGAAGTGATTTGCTGATTTGCATATGGCACCACAGAGAGGTTAAATTTTAAGCACCTGTATAAGTATAAACTTCTAAGAAAGGATGCCATTCTGCTGAACTTGATTATAGTCTCATGAACCTGGAGTGGGTGCAGTCAATGGAGTTCATGGCTGCCAAAACATCCAATAAATGATTGACAAGGGTCATTAAGTAAGGGAAGAACAAAGTAACCTGATAATTGAGTCTTCCTGTGTTAGTCTTCAAAATTTAAGTGGCACAAAAAATCTGCTGAGGAGTCCAGAAGAAAGTGGCTATAGGGACTGAGAAGCTATGCAGAGTGTACAATTTTAAATAGAGCCAAGAAAATATCCTCCCTGAGTGATATGAAATAAAGGATTTTTTCGTAGGTTTTGGATGCTATGCAGTTACATCAACTGGTGAAGAAGCCTGTGACAGGCTAGCTTTGTTTCACTTAATTGTTGGCCTAAAGTCATAAAGCATGAGCAGGGGAAATATTTGCAACAAAGCATTTTACTCGAAGCAGAAGAGGCAGAAAACACTTTACTTGAAGCAGAAGAGAAATAGTGTGAGCCATAATCAGGTCGACATCTTGATCTTAGACCCTCTGAGCCTCCAGAAATATGAGAAATAAATTTCTGTTGTTAACTCCTCAGTTTATGGTGTTTGGCAAAGATTGTTGGAGTGAACTATCACAGCTTCCATTTCCTTATCTCTAAAATAGATACAAAATCCTCAAATAGATATAAAATCCTACCTTGAGGGGTTGTGAGAAACAGTAGATAAGATGGATATGGAGTGCTTAACCGGTATTCAATAATAGCAACTATTCCTGCCATTCAGTACTATTTGTAATGTTATAATGGCTTGATATGCTTTTATCCTTCATTTCACATAGTCGTTTTGTTTATTGTTTGTATGGGCAATCAATTTACTTTATTTATTTACTTTATTCTGTTCCTTAATCCCTTTAAAATTTCTGAACTGTTGACTGTATATGTGGATGTTGATTACCTTGACCTATGGGAATGATTAATTATTTGATTTTATTTCTTACATGACCTCTGAGTCATCACTAACCAGATCTTCTTTTACTAGTATTATAGCTGCTCTTATTTGCCAACAGTGACATTACAAACATCTCAAGTCTTGAAACTTCATAGGCTTTTGAAACAGTTTTTTAACTCCAGGTTATTAACCACAGTGCTATTCTTTATTCACTATGCAGCCTCATTTAAAATGTTTAAATGAACCATTCATGATTTTTAAAATTAAATTACGCATTATCCATACCAAAGAAACAGTTGTTACTGACAGATCAAGAAAGAGATAGGAAATAGCATGATGTTAATTGATGTACTATTACAAAATCTCAATGCTGAAATTATTTTTTCTTCTGTAATGCTAGGAGAAGGGATTTTGACCTTCACATATTGTCTGTGGCGAACAGAGATATGCCATATTAAGGCATTTGTCAACCCATGTTAACAAATAATTGAGCTTAGTAGTAATGCTGATCAACTCGCACTGCACTCTCTGTGAAACATGTCTTATTTTAAGTGAATCTGACTAACGACATTAGAGTGAGCCTACCTTAGGCATTTCTGTAGCACATTATTGATATATGAACCACTATTTGCTTGTTTTTTTGTTACATGATATAAGTCTCACATATGTACTGCAACATGTATTTGTATGTTTTTACAGTCATATCTCTCAATGTGGGTACTCCAAAGATGGCACTGTAATAGTTCCACCATCATATTCATTGTGACATTTAAGTTGACACCAAAATGTGTTCCTTTTGGACTTGTATATCCTCATTCTATTCTCTCATTATAATGTCATCATAACTAGGTCCCTACAGATATTCATTGAGGTTATTATAAGACAGTTAGCATCATGGCAACTACAGATTAGATTGCACAGGAAATCAGCATTGTAAAAGAAACTTAAAATTCTGATAAGTAATTACTGGTTATACTTGGTAATTGTTTTGTTGAAACAATTTTCTCTTAATTCAAAACATCCCCCAAAGACAGTATTCTACATGAAAAAAAATAACTACCTGGCAACCAGGAAAATCGCGTTTTTTTTTCCATTGAGCCAAATTTCAGTTGTATTTTGGCAGAATATTCCAAAGTATGGCTATTGTTTTAATACCTGAAAAGGAATCTGACATTTAAAATTTTTGTGTTAATATTTTCAACAGCTGGTCTCCAATGGAGCTATGAGAAAAGACAGAGAAATACAAAGCCATGCTCCAGCCTGATACCGCCAACGGAGAGCATGAAGCTTCAAGCAAGACTTTCTGGCATAATAACTTTTCACACCATTTTTCAGTAGAATGGGTCAGTTACATTTGGGTAGAAGCAAGTCACATCCTTTACCTGTGAAAAGAGTCACCACCATACAGGTGGTCCAATAAAAGGCATCATTTAACACTTACGTTGCAAAACAATGTATGTATTCACTGGATACTAAAGGCCATGCTCTAGAAAAAATTTTTCACTGGTACTGTGAAGAAAACATGTTTTAAAAGTTGAGTTTCAAGTGATGGCTGTTCCACTAAAATCTAGGTGAGGTACAGTTAAAAGTGTCAGTGATAAAAAGAAAGTTTGCAACGGTGAAGAAAATATAGTCCTTCTTATCATGACAATAACAAATCAAAATGAAACTGGATTTTTAAAACAGATATGTTGATTTATGTATTAATATTTTTCCTTGAAAAAGAGATAAAACATAATTTAGGGTGGGTAGGATCTAGGAGAAGTTGGGAGAGGGTAATGAATATTAACAAAATACATTGTAAAAATTTTCAAACCAATGAATTCTTTATAATACATTGAAAATAATAATATATCAAAATTAATCAGGAAAAGATTATACAACTCAATGAACTTTACAGTTAAAGTTGAATACTTACTTTCTCATGGACTATAAACTGAGATATACAACAATCTCTTAAAATTCAACAATGAGTATAATAAAAAAACTATAGCCAGGCATTGCAACCTTTTCCTACTTAGGTTCAGCAGTCAACCTGACAATTGTACAGTAGTTATCCGAGGAAATCAGAATTGAAAATTGTCTTCATCAGATTGTTCTATAGCCTTATCTATTTAGCTTATATTTTATTGTTAATCAATCTAATAATGATCAACACACTTCAATGTGGGTACCATACCTAGGCTTGTGAGCATAGGCTATATAAATAAAGTAAATGAGCAGAAGCTACTAAGTGAACCAGTATGTAGTGTTTCCCTGTAGTTTCTGCTTCAGTTTCTGCCTTGATTTCACTCAATAATAGGTTCTGACCCGAAATAATAAAATATATTAAAGACATTAATCCCCAAGGGAAAATAAAAAAAACTAAATTTTAAATTGGTGAAATGCAAAAGTATATAAAAAGTGAACAAATAATCATGGGAAAAGATACCATGTGTCATTAGAAATTAAAATTAAAATTATTACGATATATTTCAACCCATTGTAAAAGCCAAAACCTAAAATACTTGTTAACTCCAAGAGATTCTGAGCATGGAGAGCAATAAGAACTTTTATTTATTCCCAGTGGGAAAAGTACAGTTGCTTTAGAAATCAATCTGGTAGGATTTTACAAAGTTCAACATTCATAATGCAAGCTACCTCAATTGCTACTCTTGACACTTACCTGCACAAGTTCAAAATTTATATTCAAACAAAATTTAAATGAGGATGTATATAGTTCATTATTAGAAAAAAAATACTCTTAAAGTAACTGAGATGCCATTCACTAGTAAAATTAGAAATAAAAACAGTGATAGATTCAAACAATGGACTATTTATTCAGTGCCAAAAAAGAAATAAATCAATATCCCACCTAAAGATATGGAAGAAGATTAAAATATATTATCATGTAATAGATAGCAATCAATAAATGTTATATATAACACTATTAGACAAAATTACGAAGATACAAAAGTATTAGTATATACAAGGGGAAGAGGAGAAAGAAGAATAAAGTGGTTGAGCAAAGATTTGTCACACAGTAGTGTATGATATTAAAATTGCAGATGCATATCATTATACACTTCTTCAAACCCCTAGAACATGGAATACCAATTTCAAGCTGCAAAACAAAATTATTGATTTATGGATGACAATAATATTGAGTCAATGTAAATTAATTGGGTATAGCAATGTATGATTGTCATACAGGGTTTGTTTGCTTGTGTGTGAACATGTATATGACATGCATATGCATAGAGTTCAGAGGCCAGTTGTCAGGAGTTGATTCCTTCTTTTTACCTAATTTTTGAGGTATGGTCATTCTTGTTTCTGTACTGTATATTCTAGGCTATCTGACCAGCAATCTCTTAACAGATTCTCATGTATCTACCTCCTGAGAAGCAGGGATGATTCAACAAACAAAAATCTATCAATGTAATCCACCATATAAATAAACCGAAAGAGTAAAACCATATGATCATCTCATTGTTGCTGAAAACGTATTAGACAAACACAACACCCCTTCATGGTAAAGGTCTTGGAGAGATCAGGGATACAAGGAACATAATCTAAACATAATAAAAGCAATATACAGCAAGCTGACAGCCCACATCAAATTAAATAGAGAGAAACGCAAAGTGATTCCACTAAAATCAGGAACAAGACAAGGCTGTCCACTCTCTCCATATCTATTCAACATAGTTCTTGAAGTTCTGACTAGAGCAATAAGACAACAAAAGGGGATCAAGGAGATTCAAATTGGAAAGGAAGAAGTCAAACTCTCACTACTTAATGGTATGATAGTATACATAAGTGACCCAAACATTTCTATTAGGGAACTCCTACAGATGATAAATACCTTCAGTAATGTGGCAGGATACAAGGTCAACTCAAAAAAATCAGTAGCTCTCCTATTTGCATCTATTTGAAAAATAGCTACAAAATGTCCAAATAGGTAGGCACATTGGTAGCAAATGAAAAATTAACTGAATTCATCACATTAATTTAGTTCATGTGGTCAGCAAATTAATAGGTATTTTTCAGCAGTTTATTTTTTCCTTTCATTGGCAATTTTACTGCTATCTTTTGTACAAATTAAATCTATAATAAAATTCACTTGCTGTAGTTGCTGTAGTAGGCTGACATAGAAAATCCAAATGATTGGAAATGCATGTTAGATTATGGTTTCCTAAAATCATGTGATGATTATCACATAAAGTCATGTATGTTATTCTTTTTCTTTTTTCTTTCTTTTTTTTTTTTTTTGCTGAGATGCACCACTCAATGTTTTTCCCTCATTCAGTCATTCAAAAATAATTAGTGTTTCATTTGAACCTATGAGAAAGCCCTACTCCTTGGGGATTTTCCCTTTGAGTTTAGTAATTGAACATTTGTAAAATTGCTACTTTTAATGCTGGTTCTGATCCATTTAAGTTTCCAGCTGATTTCATTGTACTGACTTGTGTGAACAGAGTCTTTTCACCCTAATGGCTTGTAATCACATAAATAGAGAACTACTCAAGACATTATCATAGTTCAAGGTCATATGTACTAAGCCTTGGAAGCAGGACAATATAAAGATTAAATGGGCTTAACTATTCTAACCTGGTTATGTGTCTCCTCAAAGCCTCAATGTCTTTATCTATAAAATGGGGGAGAAACTAGTAGCTACTTATATTGTTATTAAGAATCTTCAGGTAGGGAAAGGACATAATACATACCTTAGTGAATAACACATGATTTATATTGAATTTCTATGGGAACTCAAAGACAACGTTCATGTCATGCTGTGAGGAGGAAGGAAACATTTAGAGATGATGTCACATTTATTAGGATTCTTCCAAGTATCCTTGGCCATTTCACTTTCTCCATCCCCTGAAACAAAACTCACTGATTGCCTCTGTGTTCATATTGCGACCTATTCAGTTTTGTGAGTCAATAACAACAGGAGTGGAGGATTGGAACTGTAACTGTAATTACATCTTCATCATCTCAACATCTAAAAAGAATTCGTCTCAGCTTTTGAAAGGATATTTGAATTATAACCCTTCCATGACCAGTTTTGTTCCACAAATGCACTTTTAAATTTTGTTTTAGTTTATTTTATGTGTTTGGGTCCTTGTCTTTCACATGTATCTGTGCACCACATGCATGCAATACCTTCAGAGGCTACGAGAGTCTGGTGGATGCTTGAGAACTAGAGTTGTAGACAACTGCAAACCATGAGTTAGGTGTTGGGAATTGAAACTGTGTCCTCTACAAAAGGATTAAGTGCTATTAACTGCTGATTCCCTCTGTGGATCCCATAGATGCATGTTTTAATGGGAGCATGACAGTGCAAGGGGGAGTATTTAAAAAACAAGTCATAGAAATTATGCCATATTTCATGTAGAATTGATGCATTGACAGTGCCAAATATGTTAGGATAGATGGGCTCCAAAACTTAAATGGTAACAAAGCAGTTGAAAAATGATATCCTTGTTTATGTTGTTAAAGTAAACCTTATTTATCTTTCATCATGAGTGAAAAAATAAAAAATAAAATGGCCTCACAGGGCACAGTGGCAAGTTGGAATTTTATAATTTTTATTTTACCACATAAATTTTAAAGATAACTATTATGAACACATTTTCTCATAGTAGTAATAATAGACTTTCCATCAGTGAATATCTGAATACTGAAGGAAAAAAAATAATGATTTATTTCTAACATTAGTAGCTTTTGGGAAGAGGTAGGGAGGAAAAGAAAACTTGGCAAAACAGGTCTCTATTGAGATGTGACTGGTGCTATGTGTGCTATGAGCTTGGAATTTTGTCTTACTAGCTCTGACCCTTCTTGCTTTCTTTATTTAAAAAACACTGGAGTCTCCTTTATTGGGATTGGGTTACATTTAATTGAGTTGTTGGATAAAGAGGACACATGGGAATCCCTAACAATCCAGGTCATTGCCCTAAAGTTTGTTCGCTACAAATTGATGGCAAGGCCCCACTGCTAAAGACACATATTCAACTTATTGAACAAGAACAAGTCCAGCTTGTGCATAGGTAGAGCCGTAACTACTGCATTATACTGTCTTTGATCTTAGGTAGTCTGTATGTTAGCAAATAATATTTAAAAATTCTAACAGTATAAAAGGAGACAAAAATCCATCCACAAACTCTAGGGCCAACAATGATGGTATGGTCCTAGAGCTGAAAGGAGAAGTGGGTACATGCTACCACCCCTAACTCAGAATCTAGTTGTAAATAATCATTTGCAAATAAAAATTTAGTTTCCTCTGAGTGTGTTTTTCATAGTTAGGGTTTCGACTGCTGTGAAGAGACACTATAACCATGACAACTCATGACATTTTCAGAGGTTCAGTCCATTATCACCATGGCAGGGAACATGGTGGTGTGCAGGCAGACATGGTACTGGAGTAGTAGTTGAGAGTCTTACATCTTGCAGGCAACAGGAAGTTGACTGAGACACTGAGCATTGGAAACCTCAAAGCCACTTCAACAGTTTCATACTTCCTCTATGGAGACCATACTCAATCCAACGAAACCATACCTCCTAATAGTGCCATTCCCTATGAGATTATTGCATTCAAAGTATCACAGAGTCTCACTGGTAAACCAATCTAGTCTTAAGGGTAGTTTGCATGTCCAGAGGAGATGGTCAACAGAAAATCAACTCAAAAGCATCTTTCTAGGTTTCTTTGTCTTCTAATGTAGTGTTAGGGCCTTTTAAATCTTATTTTCATTTAAATCATTTATCATGTGTAATTTTTGCCCTACAGGTACTTTGTGTACATGTACTAGATTCTAGTTTGGTGTTTTTATGGGATTTCTGAGTGTACAAACCACTGGTATCTTTATCTATATCTGTTTCTTGTACTGCTTCTTTCATCCCTTTCTTTCTATTTGTTTTGTCTTTCTTTGATGTATTAGTTTTAGCTCTGTTATTTTACAGTATATTACTTTTAACATTAACCCTTAGAAGCTTGTTAATTTTTTAATGAGAGACTGAACAGAGCTGGACCCAGATAGGAGGAGACAGGGAGAGGAAATAGAAGGCATAGAAGGAGGGGAAACCATAATCAGGGTACATTACATGATAAAAGAAATCTATTTTCAATAAAATAAAAAATAAAGCAAAAATTATAACTTAAAAAATAAAAAGATAGAAATTAAAATTGAGTTTTATTCTTCTACATGTAACTATTCAGTTGAGTAACACCATTTATGTAAATGCTGTCTTTTCTCCAGTGTGAGGCCATATTTATGCCCTTTTGCCGATGTTGCACTGGAGGCTATGCTTTTATCCTTGACCTGTGCTGCTGCCGAGGGCTATGATGGTGTCCATGGCCTGTGCTGTGTCAGAGGGCCATGTTGATACCCATGGTCTGTACTGCCACCATGCTGTGATAAGTGGTACATGTTGATGTCAGAGACCATGCGGATGTCCTTTGTCAGTGCTGTCACCAGAAACCATGTAGAAATCCATGATCCATGCTACTTCTGACTGCAAAAGGCCAGGCACCTACATTTGCAGTGTTACTGATGATGGCAGATTTATTGTTGAGAAAGAGAGACATAGAAAGCTTCTGTGACCACCCCTACCTCCTGCCCCAATCCCACCCAGAAAACAAAGTAATTGCCTAGACAGGGAAGCATCAAAGACAACTCTTAATTGTGATAAAGATGGTGAAGTGTAGCTATCCACAATTGAAGACTTCTGGCAGGGGTGGGGCTGGGGAAGGTCTCAATTTTCTTTAGGGTGTTGGTTACTGGGAGTTTGAGCATGCTCCAGTGCATATATAAGCACCACAACTTGGACTTGTCTTTTTTTCTCTTCTTTTTCTTTTTCTTTTCTATTTTCTCTAGGGGGAAATATCTAAAGGGCTTGGGGGTAGACCTGAGAGGAGTAGGAATTGAGTATGATCAGGGAGCATGATATGAAATTCCCAAATAAATGACAAAAATTATTTGGTTGGAAACAAAGCAAAATAAAACAGTGAAATATATCAGTACTCTGTATTTTTTCTCTCTTTCTAATAACAAGACCTTTATCTAAAATAAATTTTTACATCATATATGTGGCATTACAAGAATTTGTTTTTGGACTCCCACCCAACTCCTTGCTATACTGACTCCTACTTTCAGCACCATCTCTTCTGCCTCTACTTGGTGTGTGTTTAAATGCCTAGAATTTACAATGAGGAGGAAAACATACCTGCTATATCATTAAGTTTATCATAAGGTCCTAGAAAATGGAAAATGTAACATATATTTGTGTATTACACTTCACATGACTGCCACACACAGTGTTTTGAACAAATGTTTTTTAAACACGTATTTCCAGCAATAATAATGTATAACTATTGCCTACCTACCAATGATTTAATGCTTATAAAGCAATGCCTTATTTCTCCAAAAACAACCTCAAAAAGTAAACAATTTAATATATTTTTTCCTTTGGCAGAAAGTGACCAACCAAGTTTGATACCAAAAGGACTTAAAATCTGTTTACTATAAAGTCCCTTCATTTAACCAACCAATCCTACTGACAACACTCATTGTTCATTTAGTACTCTATCATGACGGATTCCCTGTTGTGTATTGGCTTGTCATATTACATTTCTCCAAAGTATTTTCATTTCATAAGACTGAGTTATGGAGCATACAAGCAGAAGAAATAAATCTTTAAGACTGGACTTTGAAGCATGAACTACAGGAGAAATGAGGGCACTATTTTGGTAAAAGGTTCCCACTTGTTCCTCAAATAATATTGCTCAAGTGTTTCTTCCCAAATTCTACTAAAAGGAATCTCCAGAAGACATTAAGAAATAAAGGTGGAAAATGTAAGAAGCGAGATCTTTAAGAATTCTTTATAATATAAAAGCAGGCATACCATCTCTCCTTCACTCTGTACCTTCATCTCTCCTTCATGCTGTACCTGAAATTGTGAGGACTGGATTTCTGATCACCAGACTGCACACTAAAGCCAGGTGGTAGCATGCAGAAGTTCCAGCACTTAGAAGACAGACAGAGAAATTCCGGAGCAAGTTGTATAGCCTGACTAATCAAATCAGTGAGAGCCCCTGGATCAGTGAATTAGGTGGACAGCAGTGGAGGCTTCCCCCGCCATATCCATACCCATGCAGAAGCATTCTACATGTGTGCCTATACATGACTGCAAACATGCATTCATAAATGAGTATACACACCACACATAAACGCACATGTGTGAGAAAATTCAGACACATCATAAAATATTTATTTATAGAGAATTTTGGGGGACTCATCTCAAAAAAGTGTGGTGGTCTAACTTATTCAGAGCAGAAATGTTCAAATGTTTATACCAGTAGGCAATCTCTGCATGAATAAAATATAGCTTACTGTAGCTATCTTTTAAAATACTCCATCCAACTGAACATATGTTATTATTTAGTAGTCATATTCAGATTTTTAGTATTGCATTTGTTCACATACGCTTTAAAAACACATCTGAGTACCTTCAACTAGTGAATCAAAACCTTCAAATATTTTGTAAAGATTCATTTAAGAAGACCAAGTAGTTTGAATCTGTTTCAAATTGAATTTGAAGTTGTAGGCTTATCATCTATGTAAATCTTTTAACTCTTTGAAAATATTTTTTGATCAAAATTGTCCTGTAACAATAAAATTTGTCTTGGTAAATAAACCATTCACTAATATATAGATCAAAGTAAGAGAGAAAGAGTAAAAATTTCACTCAAACACCTCAGAGCATTATCTTGTTTACGTCTTTATCCATAAATACAAATATTTGTTTGGGTTTTATGAGGGGTTGCTAAAACAAGTAATAAAAACATACTGGCACTATATAACCAGCATGACATTGCCCATGAATGTAGTTTCAATTCCAGAAGAAAAATATAATTCTAATTGAAATAAACTAATTGAAACATGTAATATAGGATGCCCTAGCATAAATTTGTTGTCAGAGGAATGCATAACGAATGTCCTCATTGCTCCTTTAGAAGTACATATAAAATGTCTAATGTGGTTGAAATATGTGGAACTTGTATGGAGAAAGTTAAAGTGTACTTTTCTGACTTTCAGCAATCATACTTGCTATTTTTAATAATATTGTGAAAGTATACAGTCAGAAGAAATTATGATTTCATTTTGACTCCTCTTTAGCACTAGGGAAAGGCTCTATGACACTGCCTTGCAAGGCTGAGTAGCAGAAGGCTACAGTTGCAGGTCATCAACATAATCATATGGTAAATATGGGATACAGAACAGTATGGTACACTGCTAAACTATGATGTTTGGTGCATTTTATGATTTATGTTTTCAAATTAACAATGCGTTTTAAGGACATAACGTCACAACAAAACTTTGAGCATTTGTACTTTCTCTCTCTTGGCTATTGCAGATGTATTTTCTTCTTGACAGCTAATTGATCCATGAAGGCTTTATGGCAACATGTGCCAATTAGTCAAATATTAGTACAACTAAAATGAGAACATGTTCTCAGTGCAGTCTTTCTCATCTATATGATGTTTATTAATCATTGCTTATTGGTAAGGAAATAAATGGTGGAACTACTTTTCTAAGTTTGAATGAAAATTAAATCACAATTTGATATTTCGCATAAATGCCATATTTCAAACATCACTCCTTATATTGTACTTGGGGTCATGGAGGCTTCTGATTCTTTATGATGTATAATTCCGACATATGAAAATACTTCTGTATTTTGTGAAAAAACAATTTTATTGGTTTTTACTTGTTTCTATGGATATAAATTTGAGGGTTGTGTTTGTAAGGGAGAACACTTGGTTAAAAGGTCTTTCCATGCATTACAGAAGATTATTACCTTTAAGCAGAAAGTTCAAGAATGTCCCTTCAATTTCCAAACCAGCTCACGTTCCACTAGGTAAAGCAGGGTCAATTCCTCTTCAACTTAATATGAATCACTGGAAATTAAATTCTTGGGGAAAGTAGTGGATATTACATTAATTACAACCAGTTTATGGTTACAAATATCTGTTATATTAATAGTAAGCTTATTGATAAATAAATGAAAAACTAAGAGCTACCATAAGTTTATTGCTCTCATATTTGTAACTTTTAATAGAAATTTGTGGAAGACAGAAGACTTAAGTATAATAAGCAAATTGCAGCAAGAATAGAATACCTTATTTTGAAAATTGCCGTTGTGTGATTTGACTTTTTTCCCTTAAAGCCACACCAGCATCCAGTTAGCTTTTACTCTTTATGTCCTGAGCCACATATGTTGAATTAAGGAGCAGTTCTTAATTTGAAATTTGCTAGTTACATTTTGTTCTGTCTTGGGATTTTGCATTTAATGAAGACATTAGAAACTCTCATAACCTAAGACTTTGAGGTTATATTCATTTATGCCACAGTAGGTAGTAGTTAAAAGTATAACTTGATCTTCCAGAATGCAGTCATGCTACAAACTTGAATTTGGCCAGTTTGACTGTGCACATCATAAAGCCACAGAAGCAAGTAATATTTAATTGTACTAGGTATTGATGATAGAGTTTCATTTTCAATTTAAGTATAATTTAAATTATTTATCATTAAATATTGATAAATATTCCCTGTAATAAATATAATTTCATGTTCTGGAAAGATGGAACAATTGATAAAAGCACATACTGCACAGGTATAAGTAGCTGAATTTTAATTTCAACCCCCATGTAAAAATCTGGACATGGTCCCATGAGAGACTGTAGCACAGACACTGAGATGATAGAAAGCCTGTAGGAGTATTAGAGTTTGATGGCTGTCAGCTTAGCCAGAAAACTGAAACTCAAGGTTCCTAGAGAGAAAGCATCTCAAACAAATAAGGCAGAACATGTTAGGGGAGCTCACCTGTCACCCTTCTCTGGTCTATTCATATGTAGATATATGTACCGGTGTACACATGTACATACAGCAAAGCATACATACACTCATGTACAAATACACCTAAATAATAGGTATTTAAATAAAGTGTAATGAATAGTTTAGCCTGAAAATATTATTACTCAGAAAAGTTTGTCAGGTACATTAAAGAATCATCATTATATCTGCCCTTCTTAAACATTAATCCTCAGGCTTGCATGTGAGGATCAATAGAATAAAAGTCATCACTGTACTTTCAAATATTTCCTAAGGGGGAATATTTCTTCACAGTAATTTTTTATTGTCCATGTGTATTCTAATACTTTTATTAATAAATTTTCATATTTTCCAAATTTGGTATAATTCCTATTAACATTTGCAAACAACAGCAAAAGCACTTGTTTAATGTTTTTTCAACTCTTCTTCGTTATTTTAGAAAATATAAAATTTAACTTTTTCTTCTTATTAAATTGTTCATACTCATATTTATAACTAGATAAAATAAAGGTCATTTATTAGATCTCAAAACTACAAGTTATTCTCATCAGAATCAATGGATAAGTAGACCTCTATTATGAATTTTGGTGTAAAAATTCTAATACTTCACCTGGTATTTGATATTTCAATACTAATTCCCAGTGTCTTCCTAACTCATACATTATTTGATATAGATCCATGTAAGAAAATAATACAGTATACACTCAAATTTTTAAATCAATCGGTACAGATATATTTCTTTTGCTACTCTAGATTTAATAACTGTAAAACTACTTTTTATCCAGAGAATGGGAGGAAGATAACATAACTCATACTATTTTAATGAGATACCTAGAGACTCTATTTATTTCAGCATATTACAGTAGGAAATGAAATTGATATTTTCCTTTAAAATCTTAGATGTCTGTGTTATTATGGGTGTTGCTTGCTTCCTTTAGATGTGGTTTTCCTTCTAGTACTTTCTGTAAGGCTGGGTTTGTGGCTATGTATTGCTTAAATTTGTTTTTATCCTGAAATACCTTGTTTTCTCCATCAATGGTGAATGAAAGCTTTGCTGGGTATAGTAGTCTGGGCTTGCATCCATGGTCTCTTAGT
>PVIU01008240.1:0-84932 GCA_004026605.1 Ondatra zibethicus | reverse complement strand
GTGAGATGGTGAAGGGGGCAGAGAATTTGTGGTCTTTAGATAAAGAATCCAGGCTGGTCTTGAACTCACAATTCTCTGACTTCACTCTCCTCACCTCAGTAAAAGTAGTAAAATCTGGGGGAAGGAGTCATGGCTGAATTTTACCTTTTTATTTTGGATAACCCAAAGTATATAAAGTTTTTTTTTTGTAATTAGCTTAGGTCCTATCATTTCTGGAAACTTAATACGAAATTCTTTTAATTAAGAAAATCCCCTTCAGGGGATTCTGAGTGGTGCAATGACAGATTAGACAAACTATTACTCTCTTTCTGGGACAAAGTGTCTCATTCCTTTATTCTTTCAACACCCTCTCATTAGCCAGGTGTGTTTGCTTGTTGACAACAGAGGACCAAAGGGAGGGGAGCAGTTCTATCCTGGAACAGGAAGCCCCTGCCTCTGTCTCACTTGGACTCTTTCCAAGTACCCTACTCACAGGAGTCACTCAAGTCCTGTCGGGTCACTCCTTTGCCCTGTGACACATGTGCTTGAGTTCCTGAGCCCAGCACATCTAGTCTCTTCCTATGGAGTTGGCTATTCGGCACTGACTTGGACCTAATATAGCAGCTACTTAGAATCCAGTTAGCTCTACTTGCCTCTTGACTGGATGCTGTGTATGCTGTGCACACAGTAGGTGCTCTATAAAGATCTGCTAAACCTGGGGCACAGTGGTATAATTTCACTCCAGGGCCTGCCTGCACTTCCTGCTCCTTTCCTTGTAACCGATACTGGCACGTAATCACCCACGTTCTGAGGACTGCCTTGTGTATTTGAGACTCTTGAAATAATCCAGACTCCAACCAATGCCTAGGGGTACCAAATTCTTCTCAGTATGGGTTCGGCCCCATTACAGTTGACCTTTGCCGTTCCCCACCTCGACATTTCGATCTGGGAGCTCTACTGTGAGGGCGTGTGTGACAGAACTCAAAGCTACTGGCTAGAATTCTCTAGTCATACCCAGGCACAAGCACAGTCATGTCCGGAGCACTTTTAATTCGTATATTGCCTTTAAATACTGAGCATCAAGAAATCCAGTGCACAAGAAAGAGAAAGCATGATTTGGCTTGCAAAATGTGACATTGTGGGGAAGCCAAGAAGAATTTCTAAGTTATGAGCAATGTTCAGTGGGAAACTTGATCCAATAGATGCTAACCTTTGGGTCTTAAAATTAGTCATTCCCAATACCTTCCTCTTTTGATTGCTTAGGTGGAAGTATTTCTGGAGAAGGATCTGGTTAAGCTGACTCATTGCTATTTATAAGTCAAAGCCAAAGATATTCTTCTCTTCTGAATGTTAAATTTGACACTAGCTACTCCACATTGTTTCAAATGCAGAAGTGGGCTCCTGGTAGCATCCACACAAAGACTTCAGGGGCCTTTGTGGTTTATTAGGGTCCAGCTGACCTCTCTTCTGTGTCATTCTCCGCAAGAGCCTGAGGCAGGGTGCTTCTCATTTCTGGTATATCCATTTCATAGGACCAGCGAAGGCTTACTGAAACCGCACAAACACATATCTGCATAGAAAAAAATTGATACTCTACTATGTAAAATATGTGTACTACATCCTTCTTGCCTGAAGGTCTTGCCTCCTAAAATCAGCAAACTGGCACTTGGTCTGCTGACTCACCCATCTGAGCGGGGACTAGCAGCTGAGAGCATGAACAAAATTCGTAGATTCGTATTTATTGAACACCTACTACGCCCCAGGTTAAGCACTAAGTCAACGTACACACTTTCCCTTCACAGACTTAATAGACCTCACCTTGCCTGAACTTCATCCTACTCCCTGAGAGCTCCCAACAAAGCAAGGCCACCTTTGTGTCCCTGTGTGATGCTCAGACGCCACACACCTTTGCAATATCCTCTGAACTGTTTTCTTTATTCATCTGTCCTGTGAAGGCTCCCTAAGAGTTGAAAGACTGTTTCCTCAAGCCAATTTTCCCAACCAGCTGCTGACCATTATGTGTACCATCATCCCCTGCACCTGTGACAGCTAACGCAGTCGCTCTAAAATGGCAGGCCTTTAAGAATGGGAAAAGGGGTCAAAGTTACAGGATCTTCTCCCATCCCATCCCATCCAAAGCTTGTTTCTACCCCTTAACTAGATAGCTACATTTTTAGTGCCAGGAACTGAACACAGGGCCTTGCACACATCTGGCAAGCACTCTACCACAGAGCTATATTCCTAGTACTTTTCGGATTTGTGGTTTTGGGCAAGATCTTTGCTAGTTTGCCTCGTCTGTCCTTGAACTGTCTCTGTGTTTCCAGGCAGGCCTTGAACTTGTGACAGTTCTTCCCTGGCCGCCCAAGCAGCTGGAAGTAGAGGCATGATTAGTCTGCAAACTTGAGCCTGTTGCTTCTACACACCTCCCAGCTGTTAAGTAGGAGTGTTGCTGCCTCCTATTTCACTGTGGATTTCATTTAGGGAATACATGCAGAATTCCTAGTTTCATGCCTGGAACACAATAGACATTTTTAACACACACTAGCTATTATCATTATCATTTAGGTTGGAAAAGAGTCCGAGGGTCCTTGTGGGCTAAGTGGGCAAGGGCTTGATATTTAGGGGCAGGGACTTGGCACATCTGCAGGGCATATGACTTTGCTATAGGCAGATTTACCACTTTAGGAGGAACTCCCATTTTGAGGCTTAGGCAGAAAAGGATTTTATACTGCAACTGTTTTAAATTTATTAGTTGTAAATGAACAGGTAAAAATTACACGTATTTATCATGTGCAACATGACATTTAAAATATGTATACACTGTGGAATGATTAATTTGAGCTAATTAACATATGCATTACCTCACATATTTATCATTGGGACAGCTTTTTTAAATGAAGCTTCCCTTGTTTTGATTCTGGTTTTTGGCCTTACTCCAAAGCAATAGGTGCTTATTAAAAAATGAGGGTCTCAAACATGGTGATGCATGATGGTGCACACTTTTAGCCTCAACTATTTAGGAAGTTCCTCCACCTACTTGGGAGGCTCACCTGAGTCTGAGGATTCCAGATAAGCACTGGCAATACAGCATGTTATCGCAAGAAATGGATAAGCAGTAAGTCTGGAATGAACTAGGTATGCTAATATATATCTGGAGTCTCGGCTTTTGGGATGTGGAGGAAGCAGAAACATCAAGAGTTCAAGACTAGCATGGTGAGTTCATGGAGCTAAGAGGTAACCTGGGGTAGATGAGACCCTGCCTCCAAAAAAATGAGGAAATAAGTCAACAGAAAAGAAGAAATTATGCACTCATAATTTCATCAGAGTCAGCCAGTCTAAGGACCTTACAGTAAAGCTTGTAAAACAATTTTCAATGGATGTCACCTGATTCTTTAGTGACAAACTTTTTAAAAGCTTAGTACTGCATAACAAATGCCATAGGGAACCACCTTGCTGACCATGTAAGCTGTCTTCTCCTCTTAGCAGTCGCAAATAAAATGAAGATAAATATCTTTGCACAGAAAGAAGTACACACATCTATAGACACAATCCTAACTGTTCCCTTAGGATACATTTTTTTTCCAGAAATTCAATTTCCTCAGCTAATTTAGGGCGGTTTTGGTTGTTACTGTTATTGGTTGCTTTAGTATTGCTTGAGACACAGAGCTAAGTAAAACTGACACATTTTAAGATTTATTTTTAAATGCTGAAGTCCAAATACAAGTTGCAAAAAGGAGACAGGACAGCGAATGACTTTGCTCATTGTGAAACTGTGACAGAATTTTCTGAGCCCAAACTGGGCAGCTCTGCAGTCAGCTTGTTACCTTTAGCTCCTGACTCGTCTTTCCGTGTAGTTGTATGACCTTGGGCCCATATGTAACCTTGCCGAACATTAATTTCTTTGCATGAATCCCCTCCCCTTGGCTCTTGCTTCTCTCTCCTGTCTCCACTGGCTCAGCACTCCATTTCCTCACCACTCAGATGGAGCCCGCCTGATCTACATACCACAGGCTTACCCTTGCTTCCTACTTTGTCTCTAGACCATCTTTGCCTCTGCTCCCTCAGCCCCCAACTCCCCAGCACACGCCTAAATAATTAGCACTGGTCGTTTAGGGCTCGGGTCAGAAACAGCTTCCTTTGAAGGCCCGTCTGACCATCTCCATGGTGCCAGGGGAAGAAGCCTATTATGGTAGATGTCTTGGGAAGATTCCACTGGCACTGTGGTGCCTGGAACTAGTAAGGACTCTTAGGTTCTTGTTTAAAGAAGAACTTATTGTGTGAAATAAGTGGGACCTCCAGGAACCTGGGTAGGTGTGGAAACGGTTAGCTCCTCGCTTCGAAGGCACTGGGTTCTGGAGAACCTTTGTCTGTCCCTAAGTCTGCTGAAAGGTGACTTTCATCATCACAAAAGGAATCTCGGAGGACAAAGGGCTGCTTGTTAAAGACAGCTAAGCCCTACGATTAGAGTGAGGCGCCATGCCTAAATGCTTCCAGGGCTGGGGGTCAGCTCACTCTAGACAAAATCCATTTTCTGGCCCCATACCTTGGGCCCAGAAGACAGGGAGGAAGTTGGGGAGAGGAAAAGCAGGAATAAAGAAAAGTGGCCTGCAAAAAAGACTCTGGTGGTGTTGGGGGCAGGGGCGGTAGCTGGAGATTCACATAGCTGCTGTTTTCACAAGCAGACAAGCTATGCGTCAGCCGGTTTCACAGCCTGCAGTTCTCCCCCAATGCCTGTCACCTTCCAATCTAGCCTAGCGTTGCGGCCTTCAGCAGATCTTATCAGGAGGGTTTTATCCTAGTGGCTTTGTGACTCTGCACTACCTACCTCCTGGGGTACAGAGGAACTCTAAAGGCCAGACCTCTTAGTGGGAGAAATGCGCTAACCAAATCTTTTCCAGCTCTGTCAGTCACGGTGCTGTTGAGTGACACCAAGTATCACAAAGGCTAGCACTGCTCTCTGGCACTTGGCTGGCCGGCTTCAGGCCCTCCTAGGAAGTAGCTGGGCCTCTCCTGTTACCCCAGTTAGTTCTGCCCCCAGGGCCATTCCCCTTTGACCCCAAGACATTGGACCCCCTTTAGAGACTTTGAAATTCTGCTTTCTCTGGGCCATAGTTGTCAGCTTCGTTGTCTTCATGCACAAGTTACACCTAAATTCTTAATAGTCGGACGTGTTTGTGTTCCTGACAGTCCAGACAAACACAGGACTGCTGTCCCTGGAGAAGAGAGAAACGTAATGGACCCTGGCTTGTTAGCAACAGAGTGCCTGGCCAAGAGTGGGAAGCCTCAACTGGGAGGATTCCTCAGCACCAGGATGGCAGGAACAGCAGGCAGGGGCCCTGTGCTGTGATGAAAGGGGAGAGACCTGCAAGGCCTCAGCCAGCTGAAACTCTTTCCTGAGGTTCCCGCAAGTGCAGACGGGAAGAAACATCGAACCACCACCCACCTGACTCCAAACCAGTTCTGAGGTCCTCTTCCCACAAAGCTCCCTTCAGATCTTCTTGGGACTGGTTCCTTTCTCCTTTCTGCTGTGCTGGGGAGGGGCCGGCTGCAGGCCAGGCCTCTCCTCTGGACTCTGGCAGGAAAGCATCCTGGCGGCCAGGTGACAGTAGATGAAGGGCCCCCAGTTGAGTGGGGGTGGGGGTGGGGATGAGCAGCACCCAAACCACATTTGGCCTGCTGGCTGCTTGACAGACAGAACACAAGCGTTTTCTTTCTTTTTCAGTTCAATTTATTTTCCAAATCAACAAACCTTAGGCTGTGAGGGACAGAGAAAACTCAGTTCAAACAAAAGCGTTCTCTGGACAGCATTCGCCCCTTGTAATGACAAATAAATCCCTGGCAAAGACACTGCTAATATTGGCTAGGCTGGGCTTTATGATTCCCGGCTGATTTTCCATGACCTGACCTTCCAAGTTCCTTCCTTTGGCCTTCTTTCCACAAGTGGGCGAGGAAGTGAGCTGCTCCAGTTCATCTGTTTTTCTATCTGCAAACCCTTGATTTGGGGGATCCAAAATGGGGAGGTCTGCATGGATCTACAGGACAGATTCCAAATTCCTGAAAATTCAGGAAGCTTCATTGCTCACAATGCAGTTTCAGAGAAAGCCTCCTGCCTAAATACAATGCAGCCAAGAGTCTGAAGCTTGCGAGTCTATGACTTGAGTCCTGTTTCACCTACTAAGCAACAGTGGAATCTTGGGAAACTCAAGCTTTCTATGCATCCATTTCTATGCCTGTACAAATGGACAAGAACCTATTATTTCTGACCTCACCAGCTTGGGCTGCTGTTGCTGGAACATGAGTCTCAGGATGTCCGTTCAACATTTAAACTTGGATGGGCCACTGAAATGGCTCAGAGGGTAAAAACACTTGCCACCAAGCCTGATGACCTGAGTTCAGTCTCCAGGACCCATATGGGGTAATGAGAGAACTGACCCCCTCAAGTTATCATCTGACCACTACACATGTATCACAGACCATGTGCATCCACACACACACAACACACACAAAAGTAATAAGGAAAAGTGTAATGATAAATTACACTCAGAGTCTCATCCATGGGCCTCAGTGTAGACTTATTGGCTTTGCTTTATTACATATGCTAATTTGTAACAACTCTGTAGAGTGGGTACTAATAATCTTCCCTTTTATAGATGAGACAAATCTTGAGTCACAGAGAAGTTATAGAAGTACACTAGTTAATGACACTTGTTTATTTGATTTGTGTAGAATTATGCAAGATGGAGCATGCAAAACATATCTAGACCATACCCTTGATCAACACTATCTATGGTAATTGTTCAGCGATATTGCTGCTATTATTGACTGGTTTATCATTACTATGAGTTGTGACCATGGAGTAATTTACAATGTGGTTTGGTTGCTTCCATCTACTTCCTCCAAGGAAACCCTGAGTTATTTTAGGTAATACTAGACAGTTATTATTGACCTTCGCAGGATTAATGACCAAAATCCCAATGGAAGGGCCAGACAAATTAACTACTCCCTGAAAGCCCCAGAGAAGTGAGGAGCTAGGAGAACACAGCTTTCTCAATGGTGGTGATTGACAAGCTCAAGGATTCTGCAAAGAAATTCCAGCCCTGGAGAAGAAGACTGTCCTGTCATTTTGGAAAGGGTAGAAATGACAGTTCTGTGAGCAAGGAGTGGGAGATAAGCAAACCTGGGGTTCCTGCCCTGTGCCAGGAACCTTACATTTGCTATCCCATTTATTTTTTTTCCACTGGTCTCCCAAGCTAGGTGGTATTACTGTTACCATCTGACTGCTAGGAACACAGGTTCAGGGAGGAGATGTGGCCTTCCTGAAGTCCCACTCAAAACTATAAGAGCTGAGACTAGAATTAAGGCCGAACCAACTCCAGATACATTTCATTCTACAATTCCATCCTGAAATCCAAATGGGAAAATTATTGTTGTCCCCCCTCAGTGCAGTCTGCTCGCTGTGTTTTCAATCTCTGGCCAAACAGCCAGAAACATGAAGATTACTTGCATTCCTTCTGACCTGATTGCTCCTCAATTCCCTTCCATCTCCAAACAGGAGTCATAAAATGGTTCTAGAAATTCTGCCTCCTTTAGCATCTTGTGTCTGGCCTCTTTCCTGTCTGAAGTCACCGCTGGCTAAATTCACACTTTATGGGAGAGAGGGAAAGAGGTGTGGGGAACCGGCTACCTTGCTCAGTTCTTGTGTATTCCTTTTGACTGGTTACAGAAACCCAATCAGTAGACCAGCTGATTTAACCACATACCACGCCTTAGCTTTCTTCATTTTACATGTACATGGGAATAACCACAACTGTGAATTCTGAAGAAATCATCAAAGCACAGAACACGCATGCTATTTAGACAAAGAACCAAAAAGCTTGGACTTCACTGGTATCTGGACTAGGGTAGTAAATTCTAGGGCCATCCACACAAAGATAGAAGGCAGAGGACTTCAGTTGCTATTGGAAGATAAGGGTTAAATCAAGGCCATCCCTCCGGAAAGAATCATTACGAGTCTGTTGAAAACAGAGGCCAAATGGCCCTTCCCGAAGTTACATGTCCTCAGAAGGTTTCAGTTGGAAATAATCAATAGTCCAGCCTGGCTTATTTTGAGATTAGATGTCATTAATTCCTTCAGCCCCTCTCTGGCTAGAATTCTGATGTTCAGGCACATGTTTGTTAGAAAGTGCTTTGAGCATGTAAAATTGGAGCCACTGACCTTGTTATCATCCAGATTCTACCTGCTCTCTCAAGGACCTAACATACGTCTTTTACTAAATATCAGGTGGGCAACTAAACAAGCTTATTCTACTGTGCTCACTTTTTGAGATCGATAGCCTCCCCAATTCTCCATCACCTTCAGAAGACAGATTGGGCTTCGTCACAGGTAGACCGTAGTGCCTGAACAATGGAATCAGTATTGAACCTTGGTGTTTCAGCCAATCCCTGTCTTCCTTTCAATCCACCCATCTGAATGACCTTTTCCTTTTGTGAAAAGACCACGTTCTGTTCTCTTTTGTGCGTTGTTATTCACATTGTCTTTTGCAGATGTCACCACTGCCCCTTCATTCTGGCTCCCACATCTGACTCTCTCAACAACCTAAAGAGAGGCTTTGAAGTCTTGTTTTTGGCAGTTGTGATTCAGCTGAGGTTCAGATAAGCTCCTCAAGGCCCCACAGCTTGTAAACGCAGATTCCAATTTATCCTGGTTTATCAGACCCCAGATAAACATTATCACATTTGCGTTACTCCTCACAACTCAAGATCAAAGAGGATACGTGACTGGCCTAAGATGACAGGTTTTGTAGCCTGAAATCCAGGTGCATTTTATTATACCAGAGCAATCCCTGTCATTGGTGTTGGAAAAGCCTAGCCTTGTGATGTGGGACAAGTTATCCAATTCACTGCTGACCAAATTACAAAAGTTCCCTCATCACTACAAATTGGGAAAAAAAAAACTCTAGACAAGTATCTATAAAGTAAATTCCACTACTGATTAAAAAATAATCACTGGGCAGTGCTTTGCTTTTCCATTTGCCTTAGCTAATGCTCAGTCTAGACACTGCCTATCCTTTGTCTTTGTTAGCAAATGAGAGCCGGTAACCTTTGTTGTGAGCTCCTGAGGGGATCAGATGAGCTGATTCACTGTTCTCTTACTGGGTAATCACGGGATGGTCAGCAAGATTACCTAGCAATCAGACAAACGTAAAAGCAGAGATACTTCAACCTTTTGCTTGGACTTTCGCGCCTAGAAACTATCAAGTGAAATATAGTTTTGAAAAATCCAGAAACAATAGCTTTGGTGGAGACAAGAACAGAGCAGAGGAAGGGAGTTGTGTAGATGTCAGACTGATTGTGGTGATGGATAACTATTTCAGAAAACTCTCCATCTAAACGGAAGTGGCACAAACAGCTTGAGTTATAAGGAAGTTGCGCCGCCATGGTGTGTATATGCGAAGGAATTAGGGATCTATAGTCAATGTCAAAACCTAAGCTCTACTCTAACAGCCCAGAAAAGTTTAGCGTTAGCCATATCATTTCTTTCTTCTTTCTTTCTACTCCCATTGTTGAAGAAGCAAAACTGAATTTGCACTAAAACTTGTAATCACTTTTTGAACCATATGATAGAACTCTATAGCTCCTCTTGCCCACTCAGTCCCAGTATCCAAAAAGCCACCCTTGGTCTTCTAAGGATGCTAACAGCAGCCCTAAGGTTGATGCCTGAATTTGACAATGATCAATTTTATAAAATATATGTGGGGACTTGAAAAATAAGATGAGATTCTCGCTCCATGGTCCTTCTAGGATCGTACTTCAGCAGGCACATTCTGGCAGTGCTGAAGCATCTGCCTTGCTTGCGCTCCCTAAACACCCTTCAAAAGTCGCAGTGGAAAAAGCTGACGAAGATTTTCAGACGCTTCATCTGTAAGATCAGCACACATTGCCTTAGAGCAAAGAAACGCCAAGCAAACGGGATGTCTCCAGAGCCAGATGCTCTTCCGAATAATCTAACTAAAGGGCTTAGCAAGCTAAAGCCAGAATAGGACAAATGTGCACTAATCACATCAACAATTCAACAAGAGGAGAAGGAATCGCCCAGGCCAAGCTACTGCCCAGCTAGCACGGCTTAGGCTAGAGTACACCCTTGCTTAAAAGAACTTTACCTACACACAGAACAAGGCCTGGACTTATGAGATCCTCAGTGGTAATTTTTAACTAAACAGCTACATTAATGAATGAGTAATTAATAAGTGTCAATAGTAGTAGGGCTTTGGTGGCTATAGATGCCTTACCAAACTATTAAATATTAGAGCTGCATATCAAATTCCTCAGACCTGACTTTCTAACAGCATTTGGCCTTCTCAGTGTTTAATTGGAAGACCCAAGTGTACATAATCCCACTATAAATGGTGACCTTGGCATTGAGGATTTGTAATCAGTCTTTGATTTCAGCTCTTGTGGAGTCTTAACAAATGAGGCTTCTTAATCTACAGGCCTGAGACAGATCTTGAATATTGAGAATATCATAAAAATTATGCCACTGGAGTAGAGATTAATGGTTCTGAATTTTTATTACTTTCTTGGATAACATTATTCTATCTGATAGTATGTGCTTTTTAGCTATCCTGCTATATGTGCTATATTGGCACAGATGCCTAACTGGCCACTATTTTAGCTTGCATAATAAATTACTTTCTTGAACCTTATCTTTGAAAGACAATCTTCCCTGAGAAAGATCCAAACTTCTTCTGACTTCAGTATGCTATCAGAAACCCTATCCCATGGCTTTCCTGAGCTACGAATAAGATCTCCTTATTAAAATCCCATGCATTGCTTGAATCTGTTCGAAATATGAGTGCTAATATAAGAGAACTTTCTTCAAGTTGTTTTTTTTGTTTGTTTGTTTGTTGTTTGAGCTGGGGTTTCAATTAGCTGAGGCTGGCCCCAAACTGAACATATAACTGATGATGACCCATAATTCCAGCACTTTGGAGGTCGTAGAGTTATACCACTTCTGTTGCTCTTATGCATCAGAATCAGTGAACAAATTTTCAGTATGGTTCCCCTGACTTCTAGTGACCGTCTTGCTGCATACATCCTCTTTCATGGATAAGGAAAGAAGAACCTGCTAATGACTTACGAAAGCCACAAATGCTCACCGTATGCTAAATTATATATCCTTTGGGGACAATACAAAATAATGTTCGTGAGCAGTGTTTCAGGCCTAGACAACTACTGACAGATGAGTTTTCTGAATGCAGTTGCAAAAGGAAGAGTGTGTGTGTGGGGGGAGGTTCTGGATTCAAAACCCCCGCTCTGTACTCACATACTATGTCATGACAGTATATAAGCTATCCAGTGGTCCCGCATCCCCTGACCCTGACCACCACCACCAGCACCACCATCGTCACTATGGATATTGTTGGGAAGGAGACATTGTCGTGTTGATGGCCAGATGCTAAGCTCTTTTCCCTCCCAACAAAGCTGCTTATAGTACTGCATCCTGTGCTGTTCCCACTCAGGAAGGCACATGATCACTACGCGTGGTGCAGCCTTGCACAGAGGAAGAGGGATCGGAGGCTTTGACACCCGAATTGCTGGGTATCAAATCTCTTCCATTATCTTTCCAAGGAACACAATGTGTTGCAGCTGGAAAGAGACACTCTTACTTGAAGCCAAATCAGGCTGGCTTCCAGCTGCTGGAACTGGCTCCTAGGGAGGTGAATTCTGTGCAGCTCCAGTGCTGCGCTCCCCACTCCCCGTATAATTGGATCTGAATTAGAACTGCACATTCATAAAACTCTTCTGTCACTTTTTGTCAAAGATTTCTCTTTGAGATGCCTAAAGTATCTATTAAAAATTTAGCCTCCGGCGGTATCTTTTGAATATAGCTCAGTAATTTGGGTTCTGGAGCATGGCACCAGTTCGCCACCAGCTTGCAAATGGACAAATTACTCAAAAGACATTTTCCACCCCTCAAATATACTTCCAAGAAAGAATAGGAAATGCCCCATAACTCTAATGCAATCCATTTGCTACAAAACAAATCATTCAGGTCCGTGGAACTAGAAATGCCTTTTGCACATAAAACTGAAAGGAAGAGACAGCAAAATAGCAGCTAAAACCAGAAAGTCATCACCAACAAAATACATGATACAAGCCAAAATGAAATCCTCATTGGAAAAATGGGCTACCACACATCACGCTGAGCCTAGAGTAGCTGTCACTTTATGTGTGAAAGAGGGGGGGAAGCATGCAACATTTTTGTATGAATTTCATGGAAAATGGACTGTTTGTTCCTTGTTAGTAGCTTATGTAAATATCACAGGAAACAGCACTTTGGATTCCAATAAAAAGAAAAGTAGAACGTTTCAAAATGCTCATACATAAATCCTGACATCAAATTGCACAGATGTTAGGATGTTGGAGCTTGAGCATTAGATGATGTGCTTAATACATTTGTTCTTTCTTGAAGAGATGAGGTATAATTGTATGCAATCATCCTGTAGCTAGGAATTATATTAAGAACTCTGAACTCTAAGTACTAAATCAAACTAAATCGTCTCTTATCCTATTTTTCTCCTTCATGCTTCCTGAAGCTCTCATTAGAACTGTAACTCTACTCCCCATAACCCATAGTTTTTCCTCAGAAAAGGAAGGCAGCCTTCCCCTCTCATTTCCCTCAGAATCTACCTCAGACTACAGATAAATAATTTCAATGAATAATAATGCCTTATTGGATAGGAGAACTGCGTCGTTGCTGCCTTTTCACAAATACTTAGCGTATTTTTCAAATCTGTTTTCAATGTCCCTTGAGAAAAAAGAGCATGTTCTAGAAGAAAGGTTAATGGGAAAACATGAGCCACATCGTGACATTAAATACAGACTTCTTTTCCAAATCTAAAAACCACAGCCCTCCTTCATTCGGTTCTAAAGCAGACATAACATCCCTGGCTAATGGGCTATCCACAAATGACCATTATTGAATGAATAATAAAGGAATCATAGCGACGTGATTTCCACTTACATCAACCACAAAAATCTTCTGGGAATCATCCAAAAACTGCACTTTTAGATGGAGCATCCTTAGCGAGGCCGTTGGGCTGCGAGCAGATTCAGAATGCCGTGGGTGCTGTGACAGGAAGGGGGCTTGCTCCAGGAATCTCACTCTCAGCTGGATGCTGAGCACTCGGGTCCCCCCACCCCCAGCCAGGCATCCCTACTTTCAGCGGGGCCCACTTCTATTTGCTTGAAGTAAAGCACACCCAAGGGCGTTTGCACTGCGGAGTGCTGGGGATCAATAGCATCTGGGCCGCCTCTTCTTTGGTCCACGTGAAATCCAACTGGACTTTAAACGCATTGGCTTTCTGCAAAGTAAAAGAAAACAGCGAGGAAACGGTTGTGGTTCTCTTTTCTTCCAAAGAGAGCGATTTGGAAATACTTGACGAAACTTGGAGAAGCTGAGACTAGCCATTCTCAGAAGCAGAAAGATTAGAGTTAGTCTCATTTTATACTAGAGATGCAATAGCTGAGCTTAGAAGCCATGTGAGCTATGCTTTACACTCTAAAAAGACATCTTCTCTTGATTCTTTTGAATTCCTGATTTACAAACGAAAACTGATATCCTTATCTTTAGATAACCTTTATCCATATATGTCACATGTATACATTTCAATTGTTTTGAACGTTCATAACTTGGAAATGAAAAATCATACAGCCAAGAAAATACAGAAAGCTCCATTTCTAACGCTGCCTGCTTCATTCTCTGCCACATGCCCCTATCAACAATCAATTCGACCTATCTCCTTTCCTGCAGTTGTTTTACATTCAGTGTCTCTACAAATCCCATGCAAGCCAAGCCAAATGCATTTCTCCTATGTAGACCGCAGGCTATTATTATGCTGTTCACTCCTTGCCTTTCTTACGTCCTAGTCCATAGATCTCCATCAGCCTTGCCTACAGAGCTTCCTCCTCTCTTCACGCAGGGGCGTTTTGGCTTGTGTAGACAAACCACCACGTACTCTGCTCTGAAATCCTTCTTTCTGCCTCAACAGGGCTGGATTAAATATCACTGTACATGTCATTTCACGTGACTGTAGGTCTGTCTCTCTAACAGTTCTCCAGAAAGTGGGGTTGCTGATCAAAAGTAATGCCATGTTAATTGGCTCATCACTTCCAAATTTCCTTTCATAAGAGCTGTTAGAGCTGTTGTTGTCTGAATTGTCACCCAAAATGTGAATAATTCCAGAAATGTGGGGATGGGGTTGGCCTGAAAGAGATTGGAAGAGGTTATTAAATTCAAGCAAGGTTATGGAAGTCAGTTCCGACCCAGACCCATAGGGGAGCATGGATAACACACTGAGAATTTCAAGATATAGGGAAGAGCATATGGATACCTAGAAGCCTTGGGAAGTCATCTCACAAGTCCCGTAAACACCTCGAGCTCAGACTTCTACCTCTGATGTTATGAGAATATGAATTGCTGCTATTTATGTGCCCCAGTTTATAGCGCTGCATCCTGGAGGTGTAGCAAATAATGCAGTGCTTGTGTGATGCGCAGTCTTCAGAGCAATGGAGGCAAGGACAGCAGTTTTTCACAGTCTAGACAAAACTGTGTGGTGTTCAAACTGGAAGGTGCCAAGAAAAGAAATCTCAGCATAACCCTAAACTTCAATTAATTTACATTATAATGTTTAAAGAGCATATCAATTCCTTTTAAGGGTGTGAACAATTTGCCTTTTAAAATATCTTCCCTTTCTTATCTTTCCTCTTCCACTTCTAGGAACATTTTTTTTTTAAGTTAAGGAATGTGTGGCCCAGTTATAGAGTGCCTGTCTAACATATGTGAACTTCTGGGCTTGATCCCCAGAATGGCAAAATAAATAAATGAGAAAATGAAGAAACCAATAAATACATAAATAAATAAAATCACAAATGCTAGTTATATGCCATTGGCATTAATTAAAACATTGTCATCCATTTTTCCTCTATCCATTATGGTGTAGGAGGTCCTTCTGTTTATGTGTTGCTTTCATTGGTTGAATAAAGAAACTGCCTTGGCCTTTTGATAGGGCAGCACTTAGGTAGGCAGAGAAGACAGAACTGAATGCTGGGAAGAAGGGCAGACGGAGAGCCGCCATGGAGCTGCCAGACACAGACATGCCAAATCTTTCCCGGTAGGCCACTGCCACATGGTAATATACAGATTAACAGAAATGGCTTAAATCAAGATGTGAGAGTTACCCAATAAGAGGCTAGAGATAATGGGCCAGGCAGTGATTTAATTAATACAATTTCTGTGTGATTATTTTGGGGCAAAGCTAGCCAGGCAGCTGGGACAAATGAAGGGCCACCCTCCTACTACTACACCATTAATTTTGCTTAAATTGTGTGTCTCATGATAAACTTCTTATTTTTATGTGATTAATCAATTATTTTAAAGATAATCTCTAGATTTTATATTTTATTTAGTGTGTGTGTGCCTGTGTGTGTGTATGTGTGTGTGTGTGTGTGTGTGTGTGTGTGTGTGTGTGTGTTAGAGAGAGAGAGAATTACAGTGAGGGTGTGGAGGCCAGAGAACCAGCAGAGGGAGTTAGCTCTCTCTTTCCACCATGCATATTCTGGAGATCAAATTTGAGTCATCATGTTTGTTTTGTTTAAACAGAAAAGGGGAAATGGTGTGGGAGGTCCTTCTGTCTATGTGTTGCTTTTATTGGTTAATGAATAAATAACTACTTTGAGCCCATGGCAAGGAAGAACAGAGCTAGGCAGGGAAAGCTAGGCTGTATGCTGGGAGGAAGAAGGGCAAAGTCAGAGAGAAGCCATGGAGCCACCTTAGATAGACACTGGGAACTTTAGCTGGTAAGCCATAGCCATGTGGCAATATACAGATTAATAAAAATGGGTTAAATTAATATGTAAGAGTTAGCCAATAAGAAGCTAGAGCTTCTTACATATTTCTGTGTGATTATTTAGGGTCTAAGCTAGCCCGGCAGTCAGGAACCAATAAGTGACCTCCCTTCAATAGACAATCATTTTAATGCATGAGCCATTTTACTGGCCCTAGCATTTGGGTTGTGTATAATAGCTGAAATCACTTTTTTTGCCTTAAAGTTCTGGTAATTGTCTTAGTCAGGGTTCCTATTGCTGTTACAAAACACCATGACCAAAAGGCAAGTTGGGGAGGGAAGGGTTTATTAGGCATACACTTCAGCATTGCTGTTCATCACTGAAGGAAGTCAAGGATAGGAACTCAAACAGGGCAGGATCCTGGAGACAGGAACTGATGTAGAGACCATGGAGGGGTGCTGCTTACTGGCTTGCTTCTCCTGGCTTTCTCAGCCCACTTTCTTATAGAACTCAGGACCAGCAGCTCAGGGATGGCACCATGCACCATGGCCTGGGTTCTCCTTCATAAATCAGTAGTTGAGAAAATGCCTTACAGTTGGATCGCATGGAAGCATTTCCTCAACTAAGGCTCCTTCCTCTCTGATGACTCTACCTTGTGTCAAGCTGACACATAAAACCATCCAATCCAGTAATTAAATATTTTTCTTTAAACTTAAATCTTTGATCTATTTGGGTTTTGTGCTGATGTATGCTGTGAGGTATGAATTCAACTTAATCTTTTTCCAAATGACTACTCAGCTTTTCAGATGTTATTAATCAGAAAGTTCATTTCTACTTCTATTGATTTGGAAAGCTTTATTTGGCAAGTACAAAAATATGTACTTTGGTCTATTTGAAGTTTTTATTGCCTTTCATCCATTCACAAATATCACAGTTGGTTTTTGATGCTCTAGAGTATGTTTTAATATCTAGTAAGGTTATGACATGCTCCCTTGCTTTTCTTTTACACAATTCTCCTGTTTTATCTTTGTTGACTTATTTTTTTCTGTACACTATTACCTTGTCCAGTTTCAGCCAACAAATAGTGTGTATTATGTTCAAATTATAACTTTGCTTAAGGATAATCTATATCTTTGTGACGATGAGTAGCAGGCTATGTTTTTCTATTTGTTCAGGTTTACTGTTTAAATTTTTCGTATTCATTGTTGTGTTATATGGGCACACATGTTGAGTTCCAAGGACAAATTCCAGCAGTCAGTTCTCTCCTTCCACTGTAGGTTCGGGAAATCAAACTCAGGTCACCAGGTCTTTATCTACTGAGCTGTCTTGCCAGCCTCTTGTTCAGGTCTTAGTTTATTTCTTTCTTTCCTAAAACTTTATTGTATATTATACATATTTTTGTAAATAAAGAAGAGCAAAGAATTAGTCTTCTCCAAGGATCCAATACCAAGTGGTCAGTCCTAAAAACATATACATACAAGTAGACAGACACAACAGGTTCTATTTGTACATCTTGGTTTTTTTTTTCTTCTGGTTTTTTGAAACAAGGTTTCTCTGTGTAGCTTTGGTGCCTGTCATTGAACTTACTCTGTAGACCAGGCTGGCTGTGAACTCACGTAGATCTGCCTGCCTCTGCCTCCTGAGTGCTGAGATTAAAGGCATGCGCCTGACTAATCCTGATTTTTTTTTTTAAGAAAAAGAGGATATGGTTTGAGGGCATACTTAGGAGGGCAGGAAGGAGGGGGTGGTATATTATTTTAATTAAAAATAAAATTAAAAAATTGTTTCTCATGTAGACTTTACATATTTGGTATGAATCACACATACATATGTCATCTTTTTCATTGTTTTGTGAGATAGTGATCTTCTCTGCCATTATATCTTCCGATTAATTGCTGTTTGCATATGTGGAAGGAATCTAATTTGCCTATTTATTTTATATCTTGGGTTTAGTAGTTTTTCACTTGACATGTATTTCCAGGTCTAATGTTTGATCTCTTCCTTTCTAATACTTGTGACACTATTTTTGCCTTTTGTCTAATTGGTTTGGCCAGTGTCCCAGTGAGTTGTTAAACAATAATGACAATAGCAAGCCTCTTGTTTTCTTCTCTCCTGACTTGTGTGCGAGATCTCCCAGTGCTTTGGAAAAGAGGCGTCTTCAAAAGTGCATTTAGCCAGATTAGGCAAGAAGCCAAATGCACCACCCTTTGTCTATACTGGCCTAACTTCTTCCATGTCACTAAATAAATAGGCTGGTAAAATGAGATCAATGAAACGTGGTCCTCTGATGGAGAAGAGCGCATCCCTCCGTTAGCATTCTGACAGCTCACAGCCCAGTCTTCACAACAACTGCCGCTGCGCAGGCAGCTGCCCTGCCAGGCTGGTAGCAAAAGCAGTAGCTCTGGTGACTGAAAAGTCTGTTTTGAACTTTAACCAGCAAAGTTACCTGGTCACTTTGGCTCCCCGAGCCACAGAGGTCCCTAAAGTTACGTTAAGGAGGTGATCCACACTCACAGGTTTGTTTCGAGGGCTGATGGAGATGGGTACAAAGACATACTCCAGTGGCTGAATCCAGAAGGCAACGCAAGAAATGTTGGTTGAGGAGGTGAATGCCGAGAAAATACGCATGATGGAGACATGATTCTTTGGGGCTGAAGTTTTAATGCTCAGTAAATGGTAGATTACCTTTTTTTTTCCTTCTCCTTTTTTCCACCTAGACTTTATCCCTTTGGTTTTTACTGGCATATTTGGGTGAATAAACTGTGATCCAAAACAGGAAACCCTTCTAAAGGACACTCACTTCTTCTACTTTAGAGCGAAACTCCAAAGCTGAGCTCACCCTTGGGAACACGAGCCAGTCTGTCCTCACTTAATCTCTCCACAGGCAGGGAGGTGGAGAGGGAGGGCTGGGCAGACAGCCAGGAGAGGAACAGAGGAGAGCGAGGCTGTGGATTCCCGCCTTAGCAAACTGAGTAGAATTAGTTTGTCAACACAGAGCTTATGATTATTATTTTAAAAGAAACAAGAACTTCAAAAGCAACAACAAAGCACCACACAACCAAGTTCTTACCTAATATCCTGAGTGGTCTGCCATGCTCCTTGAACAACTGAAGCTAAGAACTGTAGCCAAAGTTATGCCACCTCTTGGCATCTCGTCATTAGAACCTTATTCCTGTGGGATTAAGGATCTGTTACTTTTAGGATTCCATATTAAGGTGTCACTGTTCTTGAAAGCATTCAGTTTTACTACTTATGTATGTATTTAATAGAATATCCAGACTTTAAAGAAGTTTGTAACATGGACTCTGTTGTTCATTTCATGTACCCCATCCAAACAGCTTCCCCCCCGCCCCCAACTTCATAAAACACACTCATTTTGGTTTGGGCATGGTGCTTGTATTAGTTCTTTTTCTATCAAGGCAGCTTGTAGAAGGAAGGGCTTATTTGGTCTTATATTTCCAGAGGGATGAGATTCTATCATGGCAGAGCAGTGAGCAGCAGGCATATGGCAGCAGTAGGAAACTAAGAGCTCACATCTTGAGTCACGAGCACAAAGCAGAAAGAGCAACCAAAAAGTAGAGAGTGACCCTAAACCCTCAAACCCAGCTGCTGCTGGTGCAATCCTGACAGGGCTCCACCTCCCCAGAGTTCCACAGCCTCTCCAAAGGGGGCCATCAACTGGAGATGCTGTCTGAATAATCGGAACCTATGGGGTAATCCCCACCTAAACCACCACAGTTGTGTATACTGCCAGAATTTAGGAAGCAGGGGTAGATGAATTTGAAGCCAGTCTAGCTTACGTAGCAGCACCCAGGCAAGCCTTGGAGATATAAACATATCTCCAAGACTTGTTTGAGTCTATGTATCTATATCTATATGTATATACATGTACACACATATATACATGCATGTGTGCGTATGTATATATGTCTGTACACACACACACACACACACACACACACACGGATCTCTGTGAGTTCAAGGGCAGCCTGCTCTATAAAGCAAATTCTAGGCCAATCAGGGTCACACAGCGAGATGCCGTCTCAAAAAAACAAAACAAAACAAAAAAAACAATAACATCAACAACAAAAACCGTCAAAGAGGGTGCAGGGTCAGCTCATTTATAGAGTGCGTATCTAACAATTGGGTATGAGAAGCCCTGGGGTCCATCCCCAGCATAAAAATAAAAATAAACCAAGAACAAGTAAAGAAGGAATTTAGACACCTGAAATTAATGCAAGCAAGCTGAGATGACCTCCATTTCTTCATAGACTCACCACCCCACCCCAACACAGGAAAGAGTGTCACTAGGCAGGGGGTCAGGGATCAAGGACAAAGGCCAAATGCCCTCATTAAAATCTACCCTCCTTGATTTTCTCTTAGTAAAGATCAATTGTCCAGTTCTTGTCAATCAAAAAGAGGGCATACCCTGCTCTCCACGACCCTCGACTACATCTTTAAAAATGCTATCGGCTCAGTGACAAACACCATTATCAAAACTACTTGGGGAGAAATGGCTTTATTTCAGCGTTCAACTCACAGAGCATCAGTGAGAGATGCCAAAGCAGGAGCAGAGGCCCAGAGTTTGAAGCAGTAGCCACAGACAAACGGTTTACTGGCTTGCTGCCAGGCTAACCTTCAGTTACCTCTCTTATATAGCCAAGGCCAGCCTACTGAGAGTCCATACTGCTCACAGGGGTCTGGGCTATCCCATGTAAATTAGCAACTGAGAAAATGCCTCAGAGATATGCCGAAGGCCAGTCTGATGGAGTCAATTCTCCCTTCCAAGATGCGTCAAGTTGGCAACCAAGATTAGCTATCATATGGCCAAATGCTTTAAACTAAGCATGCTGAAGACTTCAAATACCTTTTCTGGCCAGGCAGTGGTAGGGTATGCCTTTAATCCCAGCACTCAGGAGGCAGAGGAAGGTGGATCTGTGAGTTCGAGGCCAGCCTGGTGTACAGAGTGAGTTAGTTCCAGGACAGCCAAGGCTACATAGGGAAACCCTGTATCAAAAACAAAGACCTTTTCAACATATATATGACTATCTCACTTGTGGCAATGGAATTGTTTAACTAGTAATTTGCTACACATACACCAACAATTTTAGTTTGACTGACTCACCCATAAATGTATAACAAATAAAAGAAACATCCCAGCCTTCCTCATCCTGGCCCTCATTCCCGTGATTGCCCACACTCCTTCCTAGCATAAATGCCTTTGCTTCCTAACTTAAATAAAACATCTGCTTGCTGACTTTCTATAAATTCTTTCATCAACAAGACTGTGGTAGTTTGAAACGGCCCCCAAAAGAAGTGGCACCATTAGGAGGTGTGGCCTTGTTGGAGGCAGTGTGTCACTGTGGGGGTGGGCTTTGAGGTCTCTTTTGCTCAAACTTCCCTCAGGATGACTGTCAGTCAACTTCCTGTGACATGAAAGATGTAGCGCTCTCAGCTCCAGCGCCACATCTGCCTGCATGCCACCCTGCTCCCCTTCATGGTCATAGTGGACTGAACCTCTGAAACTGTAAGCAAGCCACCCTCAATTAAATGTTTCCTTTCTTAGAGTTGCCATGGTCATAGTGCCTCTTCATAGCAATAAAAATCCTGACTAAGACAAGACTGAGCCTAGACTGAAAGGGTTCTACCCTCCTGCATATCCTTACAACATAAACACATTTAAAACCTTTATACACATATCTATATTTTATATATAATATATATGCCATTTATTGTGGATACCAAAGCCCTGTTCTCCTTCGGTCTATCTGCGTTTCCAGGTAGGTCATGTGTGTGTGTCCCTTCAAACTCAGTTCCATTCATGGGATTCTGAAGATTTGGGAAATAGGCAGAGAGTGCAAGTGACTTGAGCTTCAGTCTCTCTACAGTCCACTTCTACTGGACCAAATTTGCCTTAATTTATTATTATTTTCTGGTACTGAACACGGAACCTAGGTTGTTGAACATCCTAGTCAGATGTTCTACTACTAAGCCATATCCCAAACCCTATCCTTTTTTAATATTAAGATTTTCACACAAAAATATTTTAATTAATGTAATGTAATATTAATGTACTCAATGCTCTGCGTGATATTTCAATATATGTATACATTGGGTATTGCTTCCCATGGGCCTAGCGCTTGGGTGTCAGTAACCTTCAAACACAGTTCATCTAGTTCTTCATAAAATATGTTATGCATCATTGCAAAATATTCATCCTGCTGTGCTACAGGACACAGTTTCTTAAAGTATGGGTCAGGAAACCACAAGGGGTCTTGTCAATAAATGTTGGAATTGTGGAAAGTTTAGCACTCGTGTTATATGGCACTACCGTACCTTGGTTCTGAACACTTGTACCTTACACAGTGCTCACAAACAGTGTGTGAAACACCTCAGCTCACACCACTGCTGATGGCAAATTGTAGTGTTTAAACTTTTCCATTACATTTATTTGGCAATGGGAGAGGGCATATGAGTGCCATGGCTCACTTGTGGAGGTTAGAGTAGAGCTTGTGGGAATCTAGTTCCCCCTTCTGCCATGTGGGGCCTGCAAATCAAATTCAAGTCACCAGATAGATAGAGCAGCAAGAGCCTTTACCTGCTGAGCTATCTTGTTGGCCCTGGAGTGGTTTTTTTTTCCAAATATATTTTAAATGTGCCATTAGAATGTATTTGTACATGCTGTATGTGTGTGGACCACATGCTGTGATGCTGATGGGGGGCACATGCTTGTGATATCAGTGTGGAGGTCAGCAGACAATTTTGTAGAGTTCGTTTCCTCTCCTGTATTTACGAGTTCCAGGAATTGAATTCAGGTGGCCAGGCTTGTCAACAAGCGCTTCTAATCACTGAGCCATCTCACTGACCCAATTGTATTAGTTTTATTGTTCTGCACACAAAAAGTTTTCTGCATTTATTGTTTAAGTTGCCTCATAATGATTCAATTACTGTAAGCAAACTTTAATACTTTCAACCTATCATTAATCAGTATGCATCAAATTAGCATATATTTGGATTATTGTATTATATTAGAATATTATATTAGAGTGTTTAAATTTTAAAATTGCTGTTTGACTTGCTGTCTTGAGTTTCATTTTAAAAAGTAAGTGAATTTTGGCATCGGATTAGACTAGAATTTCCAACAGTGTCTGAAATAGTCTTGAGCATGCTTCTGCAAAATTGCAACATGTATTTATGCAAAACAGCATTCTCAGCTGATAAATAAAAATATCAATCAACTCTGAAAAATATTGAATATGTTCTATAGTCTGCCATATGAAAAATATTGAATATGTTCTATAGTCTGCCATATCTATTATAATCCAAGATTTAATTCTTTACATAAAAATGAACAAGTATATCCAACTTATTAGCTGGTAAATTTGCTTTCATGTTTAAAAAATAGTAAAAAGTTTATGTATATGTGTGAGGTTAGTCTTCATTCTCAGCTTTGTTGGATTTGGAATGACCTAGGCATCATGTTTCTTGGTGTATCTGTGAGTATGTTTTCAGAGCAATTTAACTGAGGAGGAAACACATCCCAGACTGGGACCTCAGACTAAATAAAAAGGGATTCCCTGTCTCTGTTTCCCGAGTGGGAATGAAATTTGACCAGGGGCGTCACCACCCATCTACCCCCATAATAATGGACTGCATGTCCTCAAACCAGGAACCAAAACAAACCTTAAGTTATTCTTGATAAGTATTTATTCATGGAAGTAAGAATAGTAACTAGAACAATAACAAGAACTGTTTAAAAATAAATGTCTTGACAATCTTACCAAAAGCAATCTACAGATTCAACGCAATGCCCATCAAAATCCCAGCAAAATTCTTCAAAGACCTCGGAAGAACGGTACTCAACTTCATTTGGAAAAGCAAAAAACCCAGGATAGCCAAAACAATCCTGTACAATAAAAGAACTTCTGGAGGCATCACAATCCCTGACTTCAAACTCTACTACAGAGCTACAATACTGAAAACAGCCTGGTACTGGCATAAGAACAGACAGGAGGACCAATGGGACCGAACAGAAGACCCAGATATCAATCCACACACCTTCGATCACCTTATTTTTGACAAGGAAGCAAAAAATATCAAATGGAAAAAAGAAAGCATATTTAACAAGTGGTGCTGGCATAACTGAATATCAACATGTAGAAGAATGAAAATAGACCCATATCTATCACCATGCACAAAACTCAAATCCAAATGGATCAAAGACCTCAACATAAAGCCAGCCACACTGAACCTTATAGAAGAGAAAGTGGGAAGTACACTTGAACGCATTGGCACAGGGAACCACTTCCTAAATAGAACCCCAGCAGCACAGACACTTAGAGAAACAATTAACAAACGGGACCTCCTGAAACTGACGGTCAACAAGACAAAACGACAGCCTTCAGAACGGGAAAAGATCTTCACTAACCCCACATCAGACAGAGCTCTGATCTCCAAAATATACAAAGAACTCCAGAAATTGGTCATCAAAAGAACAAATAATCCAATAAAAAATGGAGTACAGACCTAAACAGAGAACTTTCAACAGAGGAATCTAAAATGGCTGAAAGACACTTAAGGAAATGTTCAACATCCTTAGTCATCAGAGAAATGCAAATCAAAACAACTCTGAGATTCCATCTTACACCTGTAAGAATGGCCAAGATCAAAAACCCTGATGATAACTTATGCTGGAGAGGATGTGGAGTAAAGAGGACACTTCTTAATTGCTGGTGGGAGTGCAAACTGGTACAGCCCCTTTGGATGTCAGTGTGGCGATTTCTCAGAAAATTAGGAAACAACCTTCCTCAAGACTCAGCAATGCCACTTTTGGGTATATGTCCAAAGGATGCTCAATAGTGCCACAAGGACATGTGCTCAGCTATGTTTATAGCAGCTTTGTTTGTCATAGCTAGAACCTAGAAGCAACCTAAATGCCCCTCAACCGAAGGATATGGTACATTCACACAATGGAGTACTACACAGCAGAAAAAAATAACGACAGCTTGAATTTTTCAGGAAAATGGATGGAGCTAGAAAACATTATTTTGAGTGAGGTAACCCAGACACAGAAAGACAATTATCACATGTACTCACTCATAGGTGGTTTTTAAACATAAAGCAAAGAAAACCAGCCTACAAAACACAATCCCAGAAAATTTAGACAACAATGAGGATACTAAGAAAGACTTACATGGATCTAATCTACATGGGAAGTAGAAAGTATAAAAAGACAAGATCTCCTGAGTAAATTGGGAGCATGGGGACCTTGGGGAAGGGTTGAAGGGGGGGAGAGGCAGGGAGGGGAGCAGAGAAAAATGTAGAGCTCAATAAAAAAATCCTAAAAAGAGTAAGACAAAAAATGTCGTTATAGCTTATTATCAATGAATATTTAATTTGCATACCTACTTTATATACCTGGAGTTGCATTAGAATTTCTCAGGTAAAGGGGGATGTGAGCAGAAAACAATAAGAAACGAAAACTGAATAATCCAGCCTAAGCATCCTCTTCTGCTCTTTACACAAGGTCCCTCTGTCTCCCTGCTAACCACCTTCCTAATTGCTAACCATGGTTCTGCACTTCTTCAATGGTTGGACCTTAGGTTGAACCTTTTTGTGCTTTGTTTTGTTTTGTTGTTTTATCTAGGTTCTCACAGTATAGCCCTGGCTGATCCAGAATTTATGGTGTCACTTACCTGACCTCAAACTTTGGTCGATCCTTCTGATGCCGCCTTCTGAATGCAGGCATTACAAGCATGCAGCAACACACCCAGTGAACTCTGCTTGTTTATTAAAGCGTCCACATACGTAGAAAGGGTATGTGCCCCGTTTGTCTTTCTGTGTTTGACTTATTTCATTTAACATAATTCCCTTCAGCTCCATCCAATTTGACACAAATAATAGAATTTTGTAGCTGACTAAATCTCCATTGTGTATGTGCTGCACATTTTCCTCACCCATCCATGTGCCTGGCGGAGTCCTCAACTGCCTCCACATATTAGCTGTTGCGAATGGATATAGAAGTGGATGTGTTTCTTTGATATGTTCAGTTTATTCCCCTTGGAGGTTGACCCAGAAGTTGGATATCTAGATCACGTGGCAAGTCTAGTGACTCTCCCCTTTGTTGTGCAGAGCAAAGAAGTTTGATAACATAAGAAGTTTAATAAAACATATATAAGATATAATAAGTTGGAGGGCCAGCAAGATCGCTGAGTCTAAAGGTGCTTGCTGCCAAGTCTGACTACCTAAGTTCAATTACCTAGACCCACACGATGGAAGTAGAGAACTGATTAATCTAAATTGTCCCTTGACCTACACATACTCCCATTCACGAGCTAGCACAGATCTACAGAGGAGTTCTAAGAAAACCTAGCAAAATCTTGGGTCATCTTGAAAATAGCTCATAGTTTTCCCCTTCCTATAGAGCCACCATCAGAGGAAGTCTTCAAGACCGAACATGTCAGAATGCAAACTTTGGCCAGTATTTGGTTCATAACTAAGATATAAAGGCCCACCGATGATCCTTAAGGATTTTGTGTAGTTATTCTAACCTGGCTACTAACTAATCAAGCAAAATCAAACCAAACAGCAGCCACCATTGGTAGAAGAGTCAGGATCCAGAAAGGTTGTACTACATTACTTGAAAGGTACGCCGCACAACACAAAGTTATGAGACATTTACACAAAAAGAAGGTGTGACTTATACCCAGGGAGATGAGGGGAATCAGTTAACAGTAACTATTCCTGAATATTTCCAGATGTTGAAATTAATAGAGAAGTATTTGAGACATCCATTATGAATATGCTTTAAAAGAAAAGGGAACATTCACTTGAAAAGATTTAAAAGAAAGTTTGATGAAAATGACAGAGTATAGAGACTCTCACACATGACATATAAATCATACACAATAAAGTTATCTGTGAGTCTAGGAATTAGAAAATAATAGAAATAAAAATTCGTATGGGCTCAACAGAAGATTTAAATGAGCAAGTCAATCAATGAATTTGGAAATAAAACAGAGAATATCTATCTTGAAGAACAGGGAAAGTATAAATAAAATATAAAATTAGCAGAACCATATGGCTGTGCAACCAATAAATCTAGCACTACATTATGCTTGTAACTTGTAAAACTGTTTGACAGCAAGTTCACAAAGGAGGAGAGAGGCAAAGGAGGAATGTTTGATAAAAGTTTAATATCCTACCAATTAGTGATTATGATATCAAAATAAATTGTAGCAAGTTAAGATTAATATTGTAAACACTAGAAAGAGCATTAAGCAAACAATGAAAACAGTATATTAAAGGTGAATTAATAGAGAAATAACAATTATACAGGTAAATAGATTTATGCCGGGGACCAGCCTCTGGGAGAGCTATGCTTTGCCACCTACGGCAGGTTAACCTACATAGGGCAAATAAGGAGCAACATACACACATAAATACAAGGAGAAAAATAGAAACATATGACAAAAGGGCAGCTACAAATGCAAACCTATCATAGATCCCATGGACATTGCGACCACGTAAGAATGATACTGGCTATGTTGACAGATGCAAAAATGGTTGTAAGATAATTAATGCTCCTCAAAACAAAAGGAGACCATGTAGGTGATAAAAGTTCCATACCCTCAAAAGGATGTAATAATTGTAATACTTGTACTCAACAGTAGAAGCGCGGAGAACATGAACTAAAACCTGACAAAGAAATGAGTAAGATACGAAGCAGTGATAATGGTTGAACATTTTAATACACCAGTTCCAAAACCTTACAGAAAAGAAGCAAGAATGCATAGACTTGTATATCACTGTTAACCAACTTGGCCTGGCATTATCTATTTTTACATTCAGTGATTACAGAATACACAGTTAGAAAATTAGATACAGAACATTTTCTGGATGTACTATGCACTGAGCCATGAAAGAAGTAACAATAAAACCGAAGATTCAAGTCGCTTATGTACATTATAACCTTAATTAAATCATCGCAGAAAGTTATCTGAGAATATCAAACGTTGGGAAATTAGATAAGATACTTCTAAATAACACTGGTGTCTAGGCAAAACTTGAAAGTATAGCTAGACAAAGTCTCACTGTGTAGCCCTGGCTGTCCTGAAACTCACTCTGCAGACCAGGGTGACCTCAAACTCAGAGATCCACCTGTCTGTGTCTCAAACACTTGCCTATTTTTGCTCGTTTGTTTTGTTTCCTTATTGTTGTTTTTTGTTTGTTTCGAGGCAGCGTTATATAGCCCAAACTTCCCTTTAACTTGCTCTGTAGCCACTGCTGGCCTTGAACTCTAAATCTTCCCGTCTCTGCCTCCAAACTGCTGAGATTACACTTGTACACCCCCACCCCCACCTTAGTCAAAATAGATTTACATGAATTAAATTGACATAATCTGTATGAATTTACGGGATTGAATTAAAGCACTGCTTAGGGGAAAATATACAACTTTAAATACTTGCAGCAAAAATTAAAGGTCCAAGTCAATGACACAGACTTCAAGCTTAAGAAGCCTGGAGCAATTTAAAAACCAAAACAAGCAGGGCACAGATAATAAGTACCCATCAGTAATGAATGAAATAGAAAACCGAAAAATTTGGAAAATGTCAGAAAACAAAAGTTGTCTTTTGGAGGGAGAAAGTGGTACTATTGACAAAACCCTTGCTAAATTGATGAAGAAACTAAGAGAGAGGATGAATGGAAGAGAATCTATTGCTACTAATTTCTAGGGGTTTTGGTGCTTATAAGGTCTTACTGGAAACTAGTTTATTTAAAAGAAATTAGACCATTTAGATGAAATGATCGTGTTTATTTTTCTTTTTTGTTTTTTGAGACAGGGTTTCTCTGTAGCTTTGGAGCCTATATTGTAACTAGTTCTTGTAGACCAAGCTGGCCTCGAACTCACATAGATCCGCCTGCCTCTGCCTCCCAAGTGCTGGGATTAAAGGGGTTCATCACCACTGCCCAGCTATGATATGATCCAGAAAAAGCCAAAATTGATCAAAACTGACTTAAGAAAAAATCTGAATATACCTACAACCACTTTATAAATTTATTTTGCTTTATCTGTAGGATGAAGACAAAGTTCACTTGGTAGCCTAGATAGGCCAGAAACTCACTATGTCCTCAAACTGGTGACAAACCTCCTGTTTCAACCTCCCAAATGCTGATGTCAACCACACACTTGCCTTATTTTAAAAGTTTAATCAGAGATTCCATGTCTTCCAGTCAAGAAAGCCCAGGCCAGGGGAGTTATTTGGCAAATTCTAACACTCAAGGATGAAACAACGTCAATCCTTTTCAAGCACCTTCAGAAAACACAGTAGGGAGCATTTCTTCTGCTCTTCCCAGTGAAAAGCTGGGAATAGAGGGAACACCTGGCCCCCCATCGGTCTGTCGGCAGAGGCAGAAGAATCAGAAATTGTAGGCTATCCTACAGATAGATTTGATTTGAGATCCAGCCTCAGTCTTAAAGAATGAAAGAAGATGAGAAGATGGTGAGCGAGGAGGGAGAGAAGAAGGAAGCTACTAGATGAAGAAAACAACCCAGCAGAACCCTGATATGAAAATAAATCAGTGACACCACAAGGTGGGAATACCCACAGAGCAATATCTTTTTGAAGGAGAACAAACAGAAATCAACAGTGTATGAAACAGATTATGCAAGCTGAATGAGTGTTATTTATCCCAGGAGCACAACATTGGTTTAACATTTAAACTCAATTAATGTGATACACGCAGCTGGCAGAACGATGGCTCTTCAATATGTCCGTGCTCTAATTCACAAAAACTATGAATACGTGACAGTACATGGCCAAAGGAAATTAAGATTATAGATGGCATTAAAGTTGCTAACCACAATGGGGAGATTTTACTGGATTATCTAGGTATGCCCAATGTAATCAAAAGAATCCTTAGACATGGAAGAGGGGTGGGGCAGAGAAGGAAGTAGTCAGAATGAGGGCCCACCACAAATGGGTCTGCCATTGATATTATAACAAGGAGTTATTAACCAAAGTTCACAGATGGTCATGAAGTGATTTAAGGCCATGAATGGGTTCTCCTGTAGAGCCTATAAAAAGGTACAGTTCTGCTCATGCGCTAACTTTAGCCCAGTAACAAGAAGTCTGTTTTATATGGAAACATTTTGTTGTTACTATGAAATCTGAGATGACTATTTCTATTTTTTTAAGTCTTTAATTTGAGTTGTTTGTGCTACATGGGTGATGTTGGTCAGACAGTGCTGTTTATGCATCTATCCAGGCATACAATCATCCTCCACCTTCAAAATGGCTTCCAAAACTTCTTATGAAATGAGAGATTCTCAGCACAGTTTTGCACAACAAAACAAGCCCAGTTTTGCACAACACAGAATAACTTAGAGTAGAGCACAGCCTGACCTCAGCAGTCCTGTACTGTACCTAATTTGTAAATTAAACATTCGGAGAGGCATGGTTAAATAGAAGAGATGAGAAGTATAGGTGGATTAGCCCTCATCTGGAAACTGAAAACCCTAAAGTTTCCACAGTCCAAAACCTTTGAAGCACCAGCACACGTAAGTGAAAAAGTCTATGCTGCAAAACTTTGCTCCACATACAAAATCCACTTGAGTCTATGTGGTAAGGGTTATATGGAACAGAACTGAATCTCCACTTAGACTAGAGTCTCATTCCTACAACATTTCGTTACATACATGCAAATGTTCCAAACACCAAAGCATGTACCTCTTCTGGCCTCAAGCATGTGAAAGAAGGGAGACTGTCTACAGAGTTTGGTACTCTTCCCTGGTTCTGGCATTCACCAGGGGCATCGGATAGCAGCCCCCATGGATAAGGGGAGGAAAGTGTTTTGAGACACACACCCAAGGTTCTTTGCAGAGTTCTTGCCGTTACACAGATTCACATGGCCCTTTCTGCAGATATCAAAGCTTTTGGGGCAGAAGCTCAAAGCAGGACACCAAGGTGGATGTCTTTGGAATAAGAAATGTATTAGAAGAGATATTAACACCATCAAGAGACAGCAAAGCGGAGGCCTTCTGGGTACTCTGCCCCCGTGCGGAGAGTGGGGGTCCCTTTTGACACATTTCAGCCAAAGGGAAGAGGTTCCGTGCCAGGCAGTTGATGAGCACTCCATGGTGCACGCTGATAATCAGGCTGTCTCTACTTCCCAGGTGGCAGGGGAGAGAAGAGGACTTTACATTTTGAGGAATGAATGTGTGACCTTTAGGATGTCGGGGGAAGGGCCACTTAGTTAATGTGTATCCATCATACCTGGGTTTGCTATCACTAGCTCCTGATAGCTTGGAGGTTGCTAATCTGGGCCTGTATGGAAAGTCAGCTATCCTAGCAGCTTTAAAAAAAAAGTAAAGATAGTATCACTTGAGAAAAGTCTTTGAAAGAGCGTTCCATGACAAACGCAGGAGGCATAGGGTTCTTGACACTCTCTTCAAGCAGAAACACTGCTGGCTCAGACTAAATAGGACCCAGAGAGTATTATATGGGAAAAAAAGACCATCTGAGCCCCAAACGTCAACATGCAGAAGGCATCCAAAGGCTGAAGAAAGAATAACCTGGAAATAATGCGGTGCCTTTCATGGATGGCAAAGGCTAACTAAATGGGAGCCTGAACCCAGAGTGCAGAGCTGCAGCTGCTCACCAGGGTAAAGCGAGTAGCTTCATTATTTCTAGGTCTTGAAAATGAACAGAATTTGCTTTCCTTTTTTTAAAATTGCTTGGAAAAAAAATGAAGCCTTGATTTAATTTCACTCTCTCTCCCTTTGTGAAGAGGAATGCATTTCACCATTATTCCTATTTATTATCATAGTTTGGGAGCCAACAAACATCTGAAACTCTCTTGACTTTCAGAGGTTTGCTGGCTGGAGAGGCATCATGCCCTAAAAGAGATCATACCCAGAGCTTCGCTCCCACTTGATTTAAATGATGAAATTTGAGATTTTGGAGCTGATAAACTTTGGATGATGCTGATTCTTTTCAGTTCTTGCTATAATTGAATGAGGCATTTGGGACTTGTAGATGGAATGGATGCATTTCTTATGTGAGACAAACGTTTCCGAGCATGCTGTATAGACAGTCCAACTATGGTCTCTCCAGAGTGTCCATCTTCTCATCCCTATAACCTACAAATGTTACAGATCAAGAGAAAATCAAAGCTGCAGATGGAATTATAGGCAATGATCAGAAAACCCTAAAATAAGGGAGATGGTGTATTATACAGGTTGGTTCACTGTCATCGTAAGCATCCTTAAAAGTAGAAAAAGAAGACTAAAGAAAAAAAGAGCTGAAAAGATGTTATGTGAGAGGGCTGTACCTCCCATTGTTGTCTCTGAAGATGAAGAAAGGATGAGGGAGATTACAGTCCAAGACATGAAGGTGTTCCCCAGAGGATTTCCAAGGTGAGCCTTGGAAAAGATAACAATGTTATTATTACACCATGGTTACAAACCAATGAGACCTATGTTGGGTACCTAATGTGTGGAATTGCAACATAATTAACATCTGCTTTTTCAAGGCACTAGGTTTATGGTTAGTTGTTGCAGCAGTAATACACAACTACTAAACATGAGAATAGAAACATTGTACTTGCAATTCTAGCCTGTGCTTTATTCATGACCTCAAAGGGAAAAACAGTGAGTACTTCACCAGTAAGATTAGATTGGAGCTGTGGAGATGACTCAGTGGTTAAGAACACTTGTTGCTCTTACAGAGGATCTAGTTTCCTTTACCGGCTCCAACATAATGGTTTATGAGCGTCCATGATTTCAGTTCCAGGAAATATGGTGCCTTCTTCTGATCCCCACAAGAAACAGGCACACACATGGTACACAGACAAAAAAGCAAATAAAACACTCATATACATAAAAATAAAATAAATAAACCTAAAAATTTAACAGATAATTATTAACTGTGTTTTATAAATACATTGAATCAAGACGAGAAACAACTTTTGAGTTTTGGTTACTTTGACTTTATTATCATGTATAAGAATTAGATATTTTTGTATCTTCAGGGATAATTGTGGTAGTGATGTCTTTATCTGTAAAGTCAGAAACAAGACAAAAATGTCTGCTTTCACTATCTCTGTTCAATATGATACTTGGGTTCTAGCCAGTATAATGAGGGAAAATTAAAATGAAAAAAAGGAAGGAAAGAAGAAAGGAAGGAAGGAAGAAAGAAAGAAAGGGGAAGGAGGGAAAGGAGGAAAGAGAGGGAGGGAGGAAGGAAGGGAGGAAGGAAGGAAAAGAGAGGGAAGAAGGGAGGGAGGGATAGAGAGAGAGAATAATGGAGGAAGAAAGGGGGGAGATAACTGAATTCAAATTGGAAAGAAACTACTAAAATTCTTTTCATGCACAGATAGCTGTTGTCTACACCAAAAGTTCTTGAGAACTCAGGAATAAAACTATTAGGCCTAAGAAGTTAAAACAATTTGCAGGATCAAAAGCCATAATGTAAAAATGAATTCAGTCTTTATACACCAACAGTGAAAACTGAAAATAATAATGTAATTCAATAAAAATTAGTAACAATGAATAGAAATAATCTTCACAATTGTCATGTTTGTACAGTAGGAATTATACCTGTGTTCAGAATCCTGGGTGAACTTCCTTAGAAACGAATAAGATGAACCTACCATTTCTATTTAAACACAAAATATTTAAGGTGTGGTAGCTCATGCTCCTAATCCCAGTACTTGGGAGGCAAAGGCAGAAAGATCAAGAGTTCAAAGCCACAAGACTCTATCTCCAAAGAAGAAAATAAATGATTTTCATGCCACTATTTTTTTGTACTTGGGAGGTTGACACAGGAAAATTAAGAGTTCAAGGCTGGTCTCTGTCACATATCATGTTTGGGGCTGCCATCTCAAATAGACAATACTTAAAATAGATTCAAACTTTTTTTTGAAAAGAATAATGTTCCAGACCTTACATTACCTGACTACAGAATTTATTGTAACTGCATATTAATCAAGATAAACCAGTTTCCATATATGAATAAGCATAAATTAAGGGAACAGCGTAGAGAAATAAAAAGAACCATACATACTCTTATAACTTCTTTTTGAATAAAGCAAGAAAACAATGCAGTAAGTAATGACAATAATTTTTAAACAAATAGGACAGAAATATCTGAAAACTCATACGGAGAACAAACTTTTAACTTTACCTTGAAACATATGCAAAAATTAGAACTTTGAGGAAAATATTCCTGCTTTGAAGGATCAAAAATTAGTATAGGGAATTGTAGATGCATCACGAAACTAAAAGAGATTATGATAATCTTACTATAATTTTAAAATTTACTCAAATTTACCATTAAAAAGATCAAATAGAATGAGAAGACCAAGAGAAAATAGTTACAGTACCCATAACCCACAAAGCACTTATATGCATGATATATGAAGAGCTTTTAGAATGAAATAGAAAAAGAAAAACAATCTAATGAAATATGGGCCAAATGTTCACAATGAGTATAGAAATGACCAATGAGCACGTGAAAAAATGTTCAACATAGTCCAATCATCAGAAAAATGCAAATTGAAGTCACAAAGATATGGTACCTCAGATCCACTCAAATGGGTAAAATTATAAATACTCTATCAAGTGGTCAAGGATGTGAAGCAACTAGAAGTCTCACAGGTTTGTCCCATAATACAAACTCCAGATTAAATGATAATGACTACTTTGATGGCTCTTTTTTAACACTAAATAATATTCCACCATTTGGCAATACCCCAGCAAACTTATCTGTTTAACCATACAAAAACAACACGGGATCTTTCAAGTTTGGACTGTTATAAATGAGGCTGCAGCAAACGTTTATGTTGGTTTTTGTGTGGACACACATTTCAATGTCTTTGGAGAGTAGCAACAAGTGTATTGGCCCAAATCATAAGGGAAGGGATTGTTTTCTTTGGTAAGAAACTGACAAACTGTTCTCCAATGTGTTTTGCTTTTAATGGCCAGTACTTGCAACTCTTATAGGAAGTCTGCCCTTGAGTGATTAAAGCTCCCTTTCTTGAAAGCACAGGAAACCAGAACAGCCTGAGAGGAAGTCCTTAACCGATGAGTGGCTGCTTCAGGAAGAGTGAAGTCCAGCACTCATGTGTCATTTACATGCCTCAGTTTCCCCAAAGGATAGAGAGGAGGCTGGGGCTAAACTAGAAACCCCACACTTTTCTTTCTTCTCCTATGCATGTCCTTACCTGGTACCCATGTCCTTACCTAGTTCTCCCAGGAGCATTGAATAGTAAGTCATGTACACTCAAACCTTGATCCCAGGATCTGTTTATAGAGGGGCATCTGGGCTAATGTATGGCCAGCTGCTTTCCTTATATACTGTTATCAGGGAAGTCAAGAAAGTAGAAATTGTGATCCTTGCTAAATCTTGGGTTCTCCAGTGGCCTTTCTCCTGCTTCCTGCTTGAAGGGTGGGCTCTTCCTAGGACTGGCTTTCAAGGAGCATGTGGAACCACTTAGCTAGAAGTGAATGTCTCTATTTCCACTGCGAAAAGACCTACCACCGTTTCTAACCCACCCTGTCTATAATGCTAGGGACACTAGTAATCTTCCCACTACTTCACTGAACTCTTTTCGCAATCAAGAGCATTCCATCCTCCTCACTACGGTCTCGTGGGGCCGGAATTGTTATGATTCCATTTTACTAGTGAGGAAATGGACGTTGAGACAGATAAAGTATCAGTAAGTGGCAGGACTAGGATTTTCAGCTCAGATCACACGTGCAGGACTCCGCCGAGTAACTCTGACCTCTGCACTCTGTTATCTCTCCCATTTTACCTACTTCCCAGGGAATTCTGCAACCCTCATCTGCCCCTTCTCTCATCACCCACTGTGCATATCCCAATAACACCAGAGAAAACATGCCTCCATTCACCACTAACACTGGCCCCTGCACTCAAGCTCTCGATTCGTGCAGAAACACTGAGATTAGCCTTGACTGTTGCTCTGGAGCTTCTATATAGGGGAAATTATCTTTTTTATTAGTTTAAGTTTATTGTATAAACTAATGATTTTTATTATGGTTTTCACACATACATAATAGTATATACATGTATCGCCTATCACCCCAACCCCTGACCCTCCTCCTGCTCATCCCTTTCTGTTCTCTGATAATCCTCTTTCTACTTTAAACAATTATGTCTTTTAGTTTTTGAGATTATAATCTAATTACATCCTTTCCCCTTTCTTTCCTCCCTCCAAATTCTCCCACAGGTTCTCCCTGCTCTCCTTCAAATCCATGGCTTCTTGGTTCATGAACTGTTTTATGTCTTTTCTTAAAAGCTTCTACATGTGAGAGAAATCATGTGATAACCTATATTTGTGAGGATATTTTTATTTTCTTACATATAAAAAGACTTCATCCTTTGTGGCTCCGCATACATCCTATACTTTCCGCCACCCATGCATCTGTTGTTAGGGTACTTAAGCTGAGTCCATATCTTAGTTATTGACAATAGGGCTGTAATAAGCATGTATGTGCAGTTACTTCAGTGGTGCGTTGACTTAGAGCCTTTCAAGTATATACCCAGCAGTGATATAGCGGGTAGTCTATTTTTATTTTTCTCAGGAGAAAAGCTTGTCTTTTAATGACTTGTCTTGTACTTTTGCAGGAACAACAACAACAACAAAGCAAAGATCAGTTTTGGTTGTTTGCCATGTTGCAGGTATTCTGTCGCTCACCCAATTAAGTTCACTTCCTTTATACAACCTACGGTACTGGTATGACTTTTAGAGGATAAGGTGGGAGATCTATACACTACCCCCAAGCCCTCCTTATTACTTAGACTCTATGGGTCTGTGGATTGTAGCATGGCTATCCTTTACTTTACAGCTAATTTCCACTTATAAGTGAGTACATACCACGTTTGGCTTTCTGGGTCTGAGTTATATCACTCAGGATGAATTTTTTTCTAGTTCCATCCATTTGCTGGCAAATTTCCTGATGTCATTTTTAACAGCTAAGTAATACTCCATTGTATAAATGCACCACATATTCTTTATTCTTCAGATGAGGGACATCTAGGTTTCTTCCAGTTTCTGACTGTTACGAATAAAACTGCTGTAAACATGGTTGAGCAAGTGTCCTTGTGGTAGGATGGAGCATCCTTTGGGTATGTGCCCAAGAGTGGTATAGCTGGGTCTTAGGATAGCTTGAGTCCCAATTTTCTGAGTAACCACTATATTGATTTCCAAAGTGGCTATACAGGTTTACGCTCTCACCAGCAATGGAAGAGTGTTCCCCTTGTTCCACATCTTCAACAACATGAGCTGTTACTTGCTATTTTGATCTTAGTCATTCTGACAGGTATTAAGATGGACTCTCAGAGTCATTTCGATATGCATTTCCCTATTGGCTAAGGTTGTTGAAAATTTTTAAAGTATTTATCAGCAATTTGAGATTCCTCTGTTGGATTGTCTGTACCCAGTTTTTAATTTGGTTATTTGGTTTGTTGATATCTAGTTTCTTGAGTTCTTTATAAGTCTTGGATATTAGTCCTCTGTCAGATATGGACTCGATAAAAATCTTTTCCCATTTTGTAGGCTGAGGTCAATAGATTTCTCGGGTGGACTAGGGGTATGTGGGGATGGGAAAAGGAGGGAATAGGTGAGGGGTATGGGAGGAGAGAGTACTAGGAAAGACAACTGAAATCGGAGAGCATTTTGAGGGAAAGGAAGAAACTTAGTGCAATGGAAGCTCCCAGGATTCTATGAGAAAACTCATAATGGGGGATATGGAACCTGATCTGGCCATCTTCTGTGACCAGGCAAGGCTTCCAGTGGAGGGATTGGGACACCAACCCAGCTACAAAACCTTTGACATACAATTTGTCCTGCCTTCAAGATGTGCTGGTATAAAGGTGGCGCAGAACTTGTGGGAGTGATCAAACAATGACTGGTCCAGCTTAAGACCAATGCCAAGAGAGGGAGCCCAGGCCTGACCCTGTCTGGAGGCTCAGGAACCAGAGGCTGGATAGTCCAGAGACCTAGGATAGAACCAAGCACATCTGGCAAGAAAAACAAAACAAAAACAGTCAATGAAATGATTTCCAATGGTACTCTGCTATACTTGTAGACTGGAGCCTAGCATAGTTGCCGTCAGAAAGGCTTCATCTAGCAACTGATGGGAGCAGATGCAGAGACTCACAGTCAAACATTAGGTGGAGTTCAGGGAATCCTGAGGAAAAGGGGAAGGAAAGATTGTATAAACCAGAGGTATCAAGAACACAGCAAGCCACAGAATCATCTAACCAGGGCTTATAGGGGCTCACGGAGACTAAAACAATAATCAGGGAGCCTGCATGAGACTGACCTAGGTCATCTGAATATACGTTATGGTTTTGCAGCTTGGTGTGCCTGTGCATCACCAAACAGTGGGAACAGAGGCTGTTTCTGGCTTCTTTTGCCTTCTTTTGGGACCCTTTTCCTCCTACTGGGTTGGCTCACCCAGCCTTTATATGGGTCTTGTGTCTAGACTTATAACTTGATATGCCATGTATAGTTGATATCCCTGAGAGGCCTGCTCCTTTCTGAAGGGAAATGGAGGAGGAGTAGATCTGGAGAGAGAGGAAATGGGGAGAGGGGCTGGGAAAAGAGGAGGGAGAGGAAACTGCGGTTGGGATGCAGTATATGAGATAATAATTAAAAAGGAAAAATAAGGCAGGAAGATGGGCTTGCAAAAGGACAAGCGAAAGCACAGGTGCATCTTCCTCCAAATGTCATCCAGTCTAACAAACATGGAATCTGGGCCCTGGTGACAGAAAACTTTCTTTGTGCACTTCCATCACGCTGCCTCTTAACTTTAACCACCCAAATCTCCAATATGATTTGCTCACAATGGAGCAAGCGTGTTGCTCGTCTTTGCTGAGATGATATCATTGAAGAGGGTGCTTGCTCAACTGTGGTGTGCATTTGTTTTTCACTGGGAGCTCAGTGTGACTTTTGAAAACTGTGCTACTTGGCCAGGGATGTTTGAAAAGGTGGGAAAGGCTCTGTGAAGCCAAAGTTACTGTTGTCTTCTGTAGTAATGAGGGGCTCGGGCTGCGTTCCCGGTGCAGGGCCCCTTGTGCCACCCGGCTCCCCGTGTGCACCCAAAATAATTACACGGAAACTGTATTCATTGAAATACTGCCTGGCCCATTAGCTCTAGCCTCTTATTGGCTAACTCTCACATATTTGTTTAACCCATTTCTAATAATCTGTGTGTCACCACGAGTCGTGGCTTACCGGGAAAGATTCAGCGTGTCTTCATGGTGGGCGGCTCTCTCTAACTCTGTCCCCTTCCCAGCATTCTGTTCTCTTTATCCTGTCTATCTAAGTCCTGCCCTATCAGAAGGCCAAGGCAGTTTCTTTATTAACCAATAAAAGCAACCCAAATACAGAAGGACCCTCCTACACCAGTCTTCTTTTTCTTTGTACAGTTGACCTCCCATTATATACCTAACCCTCTTAGACAGGACATTAGTAGACAAGGGGCATACTAAGGTAGATAGGTGATCATAGAGGGCATAAGTCTTCTTTCAGACTGGAGTTCGTCTTCTTACACCGACACTGTCAATGATTTTCCTGCAGGGTTTTAGTCAGGAAGACCCCAAGATATATTCAGTGCTTTTTGTATGTCGGCTTTTCCTTATGTGTCATTTATCCATCCATCATTCGAAGTGGCTGTGGAGTCCTATCAATGGGTGGCATTAGTGTAGCAGTCAGGATGCAGCATTGAATGAAAAAAGGAAGATGCTTTCTGTTCTAGACCCTGCATTCTAGTGGGTGCCACAGCCAATCCTCCTTTTCTTCCTCCAGCCCTGGCCTCACTCTAATTTTGCATCTTTGTGCTTATATTTATTTCAAAATTTGAGTTCATTTCTTTCTGTGCCTCTGTGAGTGTCGTGTGTGCATGCTTGGGGTGGGTACACCTAAGTGTGCAGACATGCACATTCAGAGCCCAGAGGAGGATGGTGGGTGTTCTGCTCGAATCGTTTTCTACTCTATTCCTTTTAGATATGGTCTCTTATTGAGCCTAGATCTAGTCTATTGGCCAGCACATCCCAGTGATCTTATCTCTGCCCTCCACACCCTAGCCAGCACTGGAGTTACAGGTATTTGAGGCCACACCCAGCTTGTTATGTTGCTGCTAGGATCTGAACTAAGGTAGTCATTATGTGCAGCAAGTTTTCTTACTCTTCAACCCTTTAAATATTTGTCTTCTAAGAGAGAGTCCATTTAGCAAAACAAAAGACACTGCAACCTAGAAGGTACTCAAATTCGAGAAAGCCCAATAAAGAATAAGACAGCTCTAATACAGATCCATACTTTAGATAAAAATCTTTTGACTCCAAAAAGACTTCACACACACACACACACACGCACACACACACACACACACACACACACACAACTGTCTATGAAGACAAAACAAGCAAACACATAAAATAAAACAACTTGAAAGAAATTAACTATGTGACAGGGAGGTCATGGGCCCTAGTGGGGAACTTACTACTGTTGTTTAGTTGAACTGACACAGCATCAAACTGTTGTTGGAGGAGGCTGCTTGTTGGTTCCTGGCCGCCCGGCTAGCTTAGACCCGAAATAATCAGACAGAAACTGTATTAATTAAATCACTGCTTGGCCCGTTAGCTCTAGCTTCTTATTGGCTAACTCCTACATGCTAATTTAACCCATCTCCATTAATCTGTATATTGCCATGTGACAGTGGCTTAGTTTCAGCCTGTCTGACTCTGGCCGTGGTTCCATGGCTTCTCCTCTGACTGTGCCCTTCTTTCTCCCAGCATTCAGTTAAGTCTTCCCCGCCTACCTAAGTTCTACCCTATCAGGCCAAGGCAGTTTCTTTATTCATTAACCAATAAAAGGAACACATAGACAGAAAGACCTCCCACACCAAACTGCTGTCTAAAATATATGTGTTTATATCTCAACCTTAATCAGAGAAGCTTTTCTTTGTAGGGAATGGTAGTGAATGCAGACTCAGCTGCCCTAGATGCTGAGGATAACTGATGCCTGAGAACCCAGCCCTAAACAAGACATTCACAACATCCCATCTAACACTTAAGGAATATTGCAGAAGAGAGAACAGACAGAATGTGAGATCTGAAAGATAATGCAAAACGTCATCTCCAGGGCAAGACACAAGAACCACAATTAAAAACTCATAGCAGTTATGGATGCCTGCACTGGGAGGTAACAAAACAGGCCTGCCAACAGTTAGGCATGAATGAAGGGGCCTCAGGGAGCCCTACCCTTCACTGCTAGACCATTGAACAGTGATAGATTCAGCGAGTAGGGAGCAATTTACCTTCATTTGGGCACCCACAGATGACCTGCCCCTCCAGGTTCCTATAGGTAGTTCCAATTGACTAGTTATACAGTTGTCCTTGGTTAAGCTAGAAGCTATGTCACAAAATCAAAACAAAAAGTATAGATCTGGAAAAAGTACTAGTGATAAGAACAGGAGGGGCTAAAAAGGGTAGGAGGGAGATAAAATAAGTTACAAAGAGAGAGATTAATCAGAACACACTGTATACATGTATGAAACTGCCAAATTAAAAAAATCCAGCTGGGGCTGGACATGTAGCTCAGTTGCTACCAAACATATAGCTAACTTGCACAAAGCCCTGGGTTTAATACCTGTCAGAGCATAATTAGGGTGTGGTGGTTCACCTATAATATCCCAGTACTCAGGAGGCAGAGGCAAAAGGCTCAGATATCGAAAGTGATATTCAGCTATATAGCAAGTTAAGTTTAAGACCATCCTGTACTACATGAGACTCAGTCTCAAAATTAAAAAAAAATGCAGCCAGGCACTAAATAAATTAAAAACTTGTCTTTTCCAATGAGTGAGAAGGGGTTGGTTATAACAAAATCACCTTCTTGTGTTGCTGCTGAAGAAACTCGGTTTTAAGATTATCTCACTGTACAACCAGGGAGACAGGATATCAGAAACAGACAAGTGGAGCAGAGTGGAGGTGGGTGTGGCAAAGCAGGGATTTGATTCTAAGTCTTGACTCAAAAGCCCAGATATTGTGTTCCCACTAAGATAGAGTATGTTGTGTTTCTCTTCCTTATGCTGCCACTAACAAAAGCAGTATCTTAGACACTTTGTTCATACCTTAGCTAAAGTAAGGGCAGAAGGATTCCCAGCTGTGCTGCCCCCTCAGTTCCTTGACCTGAGGGGCGTTCCTGGGATGGAGCACGCTAAGAAGACAGCTCAGCCTCTTGCCAGATTCCAGAGATTGAATTTCAGTCTCCTATGAAGAAAATGGTAGCAATTAGTTCCTTTCTATCTTTTGAAAATGTCCCATGGTCCCTGCAGAGGCAATCCAGGTTGCCAGTAGCACAGTGAGACTGTTTAGTGTAATGGGCCTGACAGAAATGAAGATATTCTAAAGAGAAACTCGTGTCTCTCAATATGACTATCATAATACGGAAAACAATGGATCCCAAAGAAAGGGAATTTCCTACGAATCTCAGGCTGGAAGAAGGAAAAGTCCCCAGCAAAGAGGGAAACTTGTCTCCTAGAATGAGATTTCACACGTTTCTAACAACTCCTCAGATCATCTTAGAGAAGGAAGCTGAAGCCCAGACAAAGATAGGTAGGTAGGTCACTAGCCGGCGGGATCACACCTTATCTTCACTGAGACTGCTTAGATGTATATATCTGTGGTCCTCTATTTAAACTTTAATTTCACTTTGCAACCCTAAAGATGGAGTTGGGGGTGAGGGGTGGAAGGCTTGTTGGATCCCTTGGTCCCTTTTCCCACTGTGGCCACATTGAATAAATCTCCTTTGGCGTGGCTAGAACTAACTTGGGGCATAAGCTGTGACCCCCAAATTTGATAACATTAGGACAAGAAATTTAGGGGATCACAGTGTGCTACTGAAGGAGTCAACTCAACACTTCAGCCTAGGCACTCCAGGCATAGAGGATTTTGTCTTATTTGCCCACCCCCGCCCCATCTCCGAGTCAGTGCACAGCAGAAACAGCAAGTCAGGGATGCCCTCAATTGGCAGAACACAGGAAAGTCTTTGAGAGCACATGCAGTGGAATCCAGCAGATGGTGATGTTTCCAAACAAGGTGATGTGGAGCATGACTTTGAGCTGCCTGGGAGATCTGAAGTGTTTACTGATGCCAAACTCAAGGAAGGCTTCAGATGTTGCTCAGGAGTCAAAGGGCACCTCTGCAAGCCATGAAGATTCCTGGGCTATGCAAAAGAAAAGAACAATGTGAGCCAGGAATCAGTCATTCATTTTCTACACCAGAAACCCTTTGGCATGCTGAGGACTCAACCCCTGCTCCCTGAAGGCTCCTGGCCTTTCATGGCTCTGAAAATGAGATACAATGACTAAAATGAGGGTTTGATGTCAGAGATTTGAGCCAGAAAGTAAGTCCTAATGTCCGACGGGAGATCAGTCAAGATGAGGCCCCATGTCCTACATGATCTGTATCAGTGGCTGGCAAACTTTCAGGAAGGGCAGGCCACAGCTTTATTTAGCCCCTCTAATTTAAGGCTGTACGTGCCAGGAATACACTGGAGCAGTTGAGGTCTCTTAACTCAGCCCTTCACATAACACAGCAAATATGAATTCTTAAGTATTCAAGGACCTTTGAAAATTGAGCTGCAAAAGTAATTTGGCCACTTCTACATGATTCTTGCTTGACTTTTCTTGCCAGAACGTCACCCAGGGTGCCTTAACCTGCCTTGACACAATGAAGTCTGCAGTGGGCACTTTCCCTCTGGGCAGTGCCACTCTGCCCTGCAATTTCCCAGGGGATTAGAAGATTTGTTTCCAAATGCCAAGCCCTTGGTATTTTCCTGTCCTGGGCCCTCCAGGCCCTTCTTCATCAGTTGACAAGCACAGGCTGTCCTTCCCTGTAGGCAGCTGCAGCGTCTCCAAGGAATGCTGTCCAACAGGCTGAGCATCTGAGGCCCACCAGAGACCACCAGAACACCTGGGCTTTTCCACCCTCCTCCCATCTGTCCAGCACTCTTCCCCAGGCAAGTTTACTCAATCCCCAGGCCTCAGTATAAGTGTCACTGCTGTTCCATTGTCTAGCCTGACTCCCTGAACTAGGATAGATGTTCTTCTTTGTGTTCCTAATAGGTCTGTCTTCCCCAGTAGACTATAGAGTGATGAGGGAAGGGCTCTACTTTGCTTCCCAGGAGGTAATACAATTTATGATTCGAAGTTTTGTTACTAAGGGGCACTGATATGTGCCATTTATTGTTCTACCAGTTTATATGTATGAATTCATCCATTTTTCGCAACCTATGGGGTATCTCTTGAGAACTGAGGCAAGACTTCAGCTGTAAGAGAACGCAGGGAGCTCCGGACAATAAGCAGAGAGCTTAGGAGGCAGAGGCAAAACCGATGGTTGCAAGTACATGGCCAGTGAGTCCTACGCACTGAGTTCAAGGGAAGCTTGCAAGTCAGACTCTGTCTCAAAAATAAACAAATAGGTAAATAAATAAGAAGAAAAGAAAAAGAAACCACTACAAGAGGGGAAAAAACAGGAAGGGCTGAACTCTATGGGATTATGTGAGCTGAGGCTAGCTAGGCTACTCTCACCACCAGCTGAAAAACCCCCAGACAACAAAACTTCATTTATGTTTCAACTTCAATAATTCTTAAAAACAAAAAAGGGACACTGGCACTTTATAATGACTAGGGCAGTGGACGAAGATGTACATCCAGAGGCGAGAAATAAATGACTTTGGCCAGGAAAGCAGCCTAGATACACAGGAAAGAAAACCAAAACAAAACTCTATCATCAAGGTGGTAACCAAATGTCTGCATGTTACAGGTCGACCTCCTTCTTTGTTTTTCTAAATGAACAGTGGCTTTAGCATTTGTATTTATGTGTGAGAGTGTGCGCGCAGAGTTCAGAAGGGGATTTCCAGGAGCTTGTTAGCTGCTTGACCCGGGTGCTGGGAACCTAACTCCTACCCTCTGCAAGAGCAGCAATCACTTTTAGCTGCTGAGAACCTTTGCAGCCAACTCCCCTATTCTTTGCATTGTGATTTTTTTTTTTGCCATGCACACTGTTCATTTTCAAAGGTCCCTTTATAGTCTAAGATGATATTTAGTGTTCCAGCCACATTTTCCTTTTCTGGCCATCAGGAATAAGGGAAGAATTGCATGCCCTTTTACCTTTAAGAATGTTTCCCTGAAGTTATGCGCATCAACTTTTGCTTATATTCTAATTGGTCAGAGCTACCCCCAGGTGATGCTGGAAAATACAGGCAATTTAAGGTGATCACGTGCCTAGCTTTAAGACATCAGGTATTATTAAGGAAAAGCTGGGGAGGGGTGTGCTGGTCTAACAACTCATGCTCTCAGCTGCAATCATGGCAACTTCCCAAAAAGGCCAAATGAGTAAAAGGCATATTTGGTTAAGAGATCAAGAAAAACTCCACAGGGAAGTAGATAATCAAAACGGGCTTGGAAGTGTGGCAATTATTTTGCTGTGGCAGATAGAGCTTACTATTATTTTCGTTTAGATTGGTTTTTTGTTTGTTTGGAGTTTTTAAAACAGTGCCTCAAGCCAGGCAGTGGTGGTGCATGCCTTTAATTCTAGCCCGTGGGAGGCAGAGGTAGGAGGATCTCTGTGAGTTCGAGGACAGCCTGGTCTACAAGAGCTAGTACCAGGACAGCTAGGCTGTTATACAAAGAAACCCTGTCTCAAAAAACCAAAAAAAATAAAAAGCCAGTGCCTAATTACACAGCCCAGGAAGGCCTAGAACCCTTAATCCTTCTGCCTCAGTTTCTTTCTTTTTTTTCTTATTTTTTTCTTTTTTGGTTTGTTTTTCGAGACAGGGTTTCTTTGTAGCTTTGACCCTGTCCTGGAACTTGCTCTAGTAGACCAGGTTGGCCTTGAACTCACAGAGATCCACCTGCTCAGTCTCTTGAGTCCTGGTGATTATGGTATGTAATACAACACCCTGCCAAAAGGGGCATTTTAGATAGAGGGAAAATCAGGAAAGGAGGCAGAATGCTGTCATCTTGGGGTTTCTATAGAGATGATAAAACACCACAGCCAACAGCAACTTGCAGAGTGATAGGACTCAAAGAAATGCTCACCACCATGCAGAGAGGAGATGATTTATTTCATATTACAGCTCTCAGGCCACAATATATCATCAGAGGTCAGGGCAGGAACTCAAGACAGGAACCCAGAAGGAGAACTGAAGCAGAGGCCATGGAGGACCGCTGCTTACACTGACTTACTCCCCTGATTTCTTATATACCCAGGGCCACCTACCCAGGGATAGCACAAGCCACATTGAGCTGGGCCCTGCCTCATCAATTATCAATTAAGAAAATGCCTCACAGGCTTGCCTGCAAGCCAGTTTTAAGGAGGCATTTTCTCAAATGTAGTACTTTCTTCTTCTCTCAGATGACTCTAGCTTGTTTCAAGTTGGCAAAGAAAACCCCATACAGCACAAATGCTATGATTTTAATTAAAAAGGTACCTTAGGCTCATAGGGAGTGGTACTATTAGTGGGATCTTGTTAGAGTAGGTGTGGTCTTGTTGGAGGAAGTGTGTCACTGGGGGTGGGATTTTAGGTTTCAGATGCTCAACCCAGGCCCAGAGTCATTCTCCATTCCTGCTGCCTACTGATTCAGATGTAGAACTCTCGGGGTCTTTCTCTAGAACCATGTCTCTGCCTGCATGCTGCCATGCTTCCTACCATGATGCCAGTGGACTAAATCTCTGAACCTGTAAGTCAGCTCCAAGTAAGTGTTTTCTTTTATGAGAGTTGCCATGGTCATGGTATCTCTTCATAGCAATAGAAATCCTAACTCAGACAAATGTGTTGCCTTATTGGGTTCTTGGGTACAAGTTGGTGAGCAGTAAGTAGCAAGAGAGGCAATAATGCGAGGTTGGAGTTATTTGGAGAAAAGGCATGAATGCCAGAGCAGAGTTTATATTGAATTTGCTGGTCCAGTGGGAGGAACTGAAGGCTTTGGTGCAGAGTACTGTGACTGTCATTACAGCAACAACTTACCTTTTAGCAGGGGAAGTATGAGAATACAGTGAGGCTATTGACCGCTCAAATGATACAACCAGCTCAGATAAAAGGGGGGGTCGTAGAGTTGAAAGGGAGGCAGGGGGGTCAGGTTGAAGTTTCTTGAGCTTTAGAAGCCATTGGGATGTCTACATGAAGATGTGTATACAAAGACACACTGGAGAACAAGGAGCCCAGGGCAAAATGCTATACCACTCATACATATTTGAAAGTGTCATTACTGAAGCAGCAGCAGAAGCATTCAAAGCAGTGGTTCTCAGTCTTTCTAATGCTGCAAGCCTTTAATACAGTTCCTCGTGTTGTGACGACCCTCAACCATAAATTTTTTGTTACTATTTCATAACTGTAACTTTGCTACGGTCGTGAATTGTAATGTAAATATCTGTGTTTTCTGACGGTTTTAGGTAATTCCTGTGAAGGGATCATTTGACCCCCCAAAGTAGTCGCAATGCACAAGTTGAGAACTACCGCTTTAAAGGAACGCAGTTGCAGGGGAGAACGTATAAAGACGGAAGGCAAAGGGGTGTGGCGGTCTGAACGGGTGACTTTCAAGCATAGAGGGAAGGAAGATCAATGTTAATGGCTTTAAAGAGGATGAAACGAAGAAGGATCCTTGAGGACAGCAGGAAAACTGGTCAGTAGGGTTGGATGAGAATGGGGGAGGGTGCTGTGGGAAGTGTAAGGGAAAGTCAGCCAAGGCAAGGGAAAGGGAGAAAATTCCAGACCACAAGGAAAAGGTATGGGTGGATGACAAAGAAGTTGAGGTGGTTTTTGTAGGGCATCCTTTGAGTATGTGGTGTGGGCATGGCGTGGCTTCTGATTCACTCACATTCTGAAAAGCAGGAAATGACAAAACCAGAAGGAGCACAGGATGGTTCATCTTTATTATCAACTTGAGTGGGTTTAGACTCTCCATAGAAACACGCCACTATGAATGTAGAAGGATGTTTCCTGAGGTAGGAAGATGCTCCTAAGATATGGGCTGGGGTTTCAGAGGGAATAAAAAGGAGAAAACAAGCTGAGTGTAAGCCATTAATCTCTCTTTCCTGACTGTATGTTCAACACTTATACCATCATGCCTTCTCCACCATGATGATGTGAGTCAAAGTCAACCCTTGCGATGTGAGTCAAAGTCAACCCTTGCTTCCTGGAGTTGCTTTTGTTAAATATCTGAGCATAGCAAGGGGAAAAGGAACTAACATGAGACTATATTAAGGACAAAAATCTACGACCACACAGGAAAACCCAAGCACTTCTGCCCTTGACTACTTTTAACCAAGAGATCAGCCACCCTTAGACCCAACAGGAAATTAGATAACAGGACATGGTAAAAACTCCCTCTAATCCCATTTGCCGATACAGCAACTGTTTCCGAAGATTCAAAGTATGACTCTAATGGACAGGTGATCAGTCTTTGAGAAGACACAATACCCTCTCTGAGCACACCAATAGCAAACAATGTCTATTAGAGAAAAGATACAAAATTTCAGGTGCCTACTAAGCCTTGGAAACTAGAAAGTAGAACCCAGTTCACTAACTTCTCCCCCCGCCCACTTTAAGCAGACCACCATTTTGAAAAATTCGCTTGGCATATATTTATTGTCCATGATGTTCACCTTCATTTTCATAAAGTACATGGTATGCATTGAACCTGCTCTTCTCAGAGTTCCTTCCCCTAATTTGTATGCTCCAATTAGTTAGTCCTTTTTGTGTCCCTAGACGCTTCCTTTTCTATTTTGTCACATACACACATATGATTTTACATATCTTTATAAAATCTAGGTACCACAAATGAGAGAAAACATGTGATACTTACCATTTTGTTTGGTTTTGCTTTGTTTTTGACAGAAGTTCTCATGCATTCCAAGCTGGCCTCCAACAGGATGAACTTGAACCTCTGACCCCCTGGCCTCCACTTCCTGCATGCTTAAATTACAGGTGTCTTCCATTGCTCAGTTTAATGTGGTGCTGGAGGGAGCCCAGGTCTTTCTGCATGCTAGGCTGACACTCAACCAACTGCAGCATAAGCCCTGCTCAAAGGGATACAATCATTTCTTAAAGATGTATTCTTTTATTTTTATCATGTAATCATGTACATGTATATGGAGATGCACATAAGAACAGTCCCATTGGAAGCCAGAAGCATGGAATCACCTGGCACTTGAGCTGTGGGTCTCCTGACCTGAGTTCTGGGACCCAAACTGAGTCCTATGCAAAAGCAGTATGTGTTCATCATTGATGCATATCTCCAACCCCATGAAGTTCCTTATTATTTTTTATTTTTAAGGCAGGTTTTCAAGAAGCCCAAGTTGGTCTTGACTTTTCTATGTAACAGAGGCTGTCTATGACCTTCTCATCCTCTTGTTTCCACTTCCCCAGAGCTGGAATTTCAAGTTTGCACGAGCATGCTCAGTTTGCGTGGTATTGGGGACCCAATCCAGGCTTTTGCAAATGGTAAGAAAGCACCCTACCAAATAGGCTCCATTCCCAGCCCCTGACTACTGTTTTGACTTACGTAAGCCTCCCTCTGGCTAGACCTCACATATCAAGGATTGTCAGAAAATAGTTTAGTATATATTCATATATATTTAGTATATATTCATGTTCAGATGGTGAAAAATTGAAGTGTGGCATGGTAGTGAGGGACTATGGAATAAAGGAAAGGCCCAGCAAGACCCTAGGAGACATGAAAGCAGATTGCTGGAGTTTTGTTTTTTCGGGGGTGGGTGGCATTGTTTTGGGTTTTTTTTCCTTAGATAGGGTATGGTGGTTTAAATGTCACTGACTCCCATAATCTCATAGGGAATGGCACTATTAGGAGGTGTGGCTTTGTTGGACTGGGTATGGCCTTGTTGGAGGAAGTGCTGGGGTAGGCTTTGAGGTTTCTTATGCTCAGTATACTGCCCAGCATCTCAGTCAACTTCCTGTTGCCTACAAGATGTAGGCCTTTCAGCAACTACTCCAGCACCATGTCTGCCTGCATGCCATGATGCTCTCCATCATGGTGATAATGGACTGAACCTCTGAAACTGTAAGCAAACTTCCTCAATTAAATGTTTTCCTTATAAGAGTTGCCATGGTCAGGTGTCTCTTCACAGCAAAAGAAACCCCAACTAAGACATAGGGTCTCACTCTTTAGCTCCAGATGGCCTGGAACATACTATGTATCCCATGTTGCCCTCAAACTCATAGTGATCCTTCTGCCTCAGCCTTCTAAAGTGCTACCATCATGGGTGTGAGCCGACATGCACAGCAAACACGCAGATTTTAAATCATGGGCAGAAACAAGGGAAGAGAAGTGGGAAAATCACATCTTGAAGTTGAAGAAGGTTGTGTAGAAGGTGAATAGCAATGAAACACGGTTTAGATATTGCAGAGACCTGTCTTAGGTAATCACTTGACCTCAGAAAATGGGGCACTGACTCTAGCTCTGCAACGGGCTAGCCATTATCACTGCTCTGCTCCGAACACACTTTCACATTTCTTCTCAATCTGAAACTTTATTTTGAAACAACCCTTATTTGTAACGTTCCAAAGGTTTTACATATTTATGAAGGAAAATCGTACCGTGTGGAAATCTTTAGAATATTGGAGATGCCAGTTTCTAGCTTTAAACTCTTTATTCTTGAAAAGCTTATTTCCTAAGCAAGATATGACTGTGCTCCTATCAGAATATCTAAAATCCAAACCACTGTTAACCCCACGTGTTGAAAAGAGTGTGGATCAACATTCAAATCTGGCAGAAACGCAAAATACTAGTTACTTTGTGAGAACAGCAGGTTCCACACAGCTGAACAGGCTCTTACCACACAATCTAGCTATTATGCTGTTTGTTGTTTACTCCAGTGAGTTAAAACTTTTTATGCTCATATAAAAACACACAAACAAATGTTTGCAGACACTTTATTCCAAAATTCAGAAGCAATCAAATTGTCCTTCAATAGATAGTAATAAACCTTGGCACACTGGAACAGTAGAATACTCTTTAACCATGAGAAGCAGAAGAATATAACTCCACAAGAAGACATGGATACCTTGCATGAATATTGGGAATCCAAAATAGCCACAGACTAAGCCAACTTTGTGGTATTTTAGAAAAGGAAAAAACAATACAGAGGCAATAAATGGTAAGTGGTTCTCAGGGATCCCGAGAGAGGGGAGGGAAGATGAATGAGTAAAGCACAAGGACTTTTCCATGCAATAAATCTATTCTTAATAATACTGCAGTGGGGGATACGTGGCATTGTGTATGCGGGAAACCTCATAGATCTGCCGAACACTAAGTAAACACTAATGCCAACTAAGGACTGGTTAGTAATAATGTATCAATATTGATTCACCAATTGTAAAGCATGTGCCGTACTAATGCATCATGTTAATAATAGGACAATCAGGCTGAAGGGATGACTCAGCTTATAGAGTGAAGACCTGAGTTCAAATTTCCAGTGCACAACATAGTGCTAGGATTGCAAGTGCACTATGTTTTGTGTGGAGGTGGGGTGGGGTAATGGTTGGGATTTTCTGGCTTCCAGTTTAGTTCCAGGTTGATCGAGAGAATCTATCCAAGGGAATAAGGCCTCCATGTGTGCACACATTTACACACATATTCGTGCATATAACACACACATACACACACACATACATACATAGGAAACTGTGAGCAATAAGAGGCTAGCAGAGCAATACTGTGATTTTATAGGCTCTCTGCATTCAGATTTTCTCCAAATCTTAAGCTGCTGTAAAAATAAAATCTATTCACAAGAATGAAATAGAAGAAAAAAGTTGCCACCATCCCCCATTTCATTTTCCCTCTAATTATTTTGTGGTTGGTGCTATTTATTATCTCTGGAAGAGTTCTACCTAGGCTGACAATCTAGTTTTGATTTGCTGGAAAAAAATCAAAGATATCAATTTTGAGTTCCAGTTCAAGTTTTAAGAACTACAGTCTCAAGTAGTTTAAATCACTCAAAGAGCAACGATCCCTTAAACTCTTCAGAGCACCACCAACCCTTTCATCACTTCTACCCAGTGGCTAGATGTTTGTGTCTGAGTGAGATCTTCACAGTAGCCATCTTTGTGACATTCTATTCTATTGGTGGGACTTAGAGAAATGCCACTGTTTTATACTTGACAACTATGGAAATTTCCTAGCCTGGACTATAAGAAATGATCACAGTAGAGAGGTGCTCTTAGAGCCTTTGTTCCAGCATCCTCCTCGGGTACTCAATCAAATCTATGAATGCCGAGTTCCTTGTGTCAAATAGCCTAGTTTTCATGTATAACCTGTGCATATCCATATACCTCAGACCATCTGTATGTGTTTTCTGCTGCAATGATAAAAGCCCCATAGCCAAGGCAGCTTACAGAAGAAGTGCTTATTTTGGCTCTGGGTTTCAAAGGGATAATAGTCCATCACAGAAGGGAAGCATGGTAGCAAGAATGCATGGCAGGTAGTGTAGGAAGCTGAGAAATCATGTGTCAACCCCAAGAACAAAGCAAAGAGAGCTAACTTAGAGTAGGGCAGAGCTTTAAACTCTAGTTGTTGTCAGTAGTTTCTGTCCTGCCTGGTCCGCAGCCATTCAGTCCCAAAGAAACAGACTGAGGTCTACATTAATTATAAACTGGTTGGCCTAGTAGCTCAGGCTTCTCATTAACTCTTTCTTATATCTCAAATTAGCCCATAATTCTTGTCTGCGTTAGCCGCGTAGCTTGGTACATTTTATCAGCAAGGCATTCTTATCTTGCTTCCTCTGCATCTGCAGTCATCACCCAGATGCAGAGGAAGCAAGATTTCTAATTGACAAACCATGTAAATGCATTTTAAATAACTTTATGCTGCACCATTTAGGCAATGGCTTTAATAGAAAATGTCCACCCCCATTCAGTACAGATACAATTATTTTGTGAGATGTTCAATGTATGGTAGATTAAAATTGTGGGTGTGGTACCTGTGGGTACAGAAGAATTGTATCACAACATGCGTGGTTTAAAACAGCACACATTTACAGACTGAGTGGATTCCTTCCTAGCTTCTTCCTGGCTTCTGCTGGTGGCTGCTAGTGTTTGGTCTTCCTTGGCTTGAAGGCCCTGCATCATTCTAGTCTTGGCTTGCACATTGTACTCCCCCTTTCTCTGTGTCTCTCTCTGCTTCTTACAAGGATACCATCACTTTGGCTTTATGGGACCACTCTATTAGAATTCCATTCTGACTTGGTTCCATCTCTAACAAATGCATTTCCAAATAAAATCATATTCTGAAAGACTTGGGGACTAGGCCTTCAATATATTTCTCTGGGGGGCGGACACAATACAGCAAACAGAGTAATGACTTCACATGGGCAATTTAGACCTTCATTCTGAAGCAGGGCCAGTTTACCAGTGACACCTCCACAGAGAAACCTAGATTTTGAAACAAGAAAACATTTGCTCATCAAAGTCTGAAAGTTTTGAAATACATAGTATGGAAGAATAGATTTAGTTTGCTGAAACCTCCTTTGGAATCTCAGTGGTGTCATATTTTGCTTTGCCACGTCCCCGGGGAATCCTCAGAAAGGCACTCAGTGAGAGCTGAGGGTACTGCTCAGTGCTAGAGCACTTGCCCAGCGTGTGGGATGCTGTGGGATCAATACCCAGTGCCACAGAAAAGTTTTAAGCCCTTCACGGGGCTAGGCAATAAAAATTCTGCCCTTCCTTGATTTTGGAAAGCATCTGAGCTACTTTCTCCAGCACCCTATGACCTCCTTTAAGCAGGAGGTGTGTGATCCCATTCGTTCTCATGGATTCCACTACAGGCTAATGATTTCCAAGTCTGTCTACAACTTTGACTCTTTCCTGAACTCCACAGCCAGTATCTGATTACTGACTGGAAGTTCTACCAGGGTGATGCATGTGGGCTTCTCAAATGAAACCTGTCCAAATGAATATCACTTACGCCCAGCTCAATGAAAGCACCGTCTGCCAGAAGTGCCTGCGCTTTTTACCCTTCACATCCAGCCCACAGCTCTGCCTCTTACCTGGCCTTGTCTCTTGATAAGCACTACCCTAGATAGAGCCCGTGTTGTACTAGGAACTTTTAAAATCATTCCATGTGGTCTACTTTCCACCCTACACTATTCCCCAGTGGTACCTAGAGCGAAAACATCACCACAGGAAAATGGCTGTTGCAATGGCTCTTTATTGCCTCATGGAAAAATCCACATTCCCTAATGAACAGGGAGTCTTGAATTTTCAACTTCCATCTTCCAGGATGTTCTACCCACTACAGTATCATAGTATTTAGATGGTTTTAGTATTGACTATGGGGGCGCTATTTGCATAACCTTCTCTTGCTACCTGGAGTACTTCCCCCATACCTTCTCTCCAAAAGCCTCTCTCCTCAACGATTCCAAAGGCCCAGTCATGACCTCCTCTCTGAAGGTCAGACGAGAGAGATGCTCCTTGATGACAGTTCACACCCGGGGGATTCGCCAACATCTCACTCACTGCCAAGAGCTGCAGAGCAAAGGCAACTTCTGTGGTCATGGTCTCGTCCGGATGCATGCTAGTTCTGAGAGATGCTACAGGGCTGCCAAGTTCTCAGGCTGGCTCTCCCTTCTGGCAGTCCTCCAGTTTCTCCTGCTTTGGGTGCCAGCACTGAAAAGCATTCTGCTGAGGATCCGGGTCCTGTCTCAGGGCCAGACTCTAAAGCAGGTGGATGGACGGGACAGTTCTCATCACTATTGGCTCCTGGCAGAGTTCTCGGTCTCTGCTCCCATACATGTAGCCCGTTCTCTCTCTCTCCCCTTCTTCTCCTTACCTCCCGAGGACTTTTCCTATCCCCTCCCTCTCCTCCTCCCTCTTCCGTTTATGCAATTAACCAATATTTTTGGACCGAAAACTATATGCCAAGCACTCTATTAAATGCTAAGTATTCACCAACGCACAAAACAGGCACAAAAAGACAATAATAGTACTGCCTGGTTCAGTCTACAGACATTAAATAGAAACAACAGATTTTTTTTTTTGGTTCTATCGAGACAAGGTTTATCTGTAGCTTTGGTGCCTGTCCTGTAACTAGCTCTTGTAGACCAGGCTGGCCTCAAACCCACAGAGATCCCCCTGCCTCTGCCTCTTAAAGGCATGCGCCACCACCACCCAGCTGAAACAACAGATATTTAATTGATTATGAAGGATAACAGGCAATGAAGGAAGACTACAGGGTTCTGTGACGGAATCAGGTTATTATCAGTCTTATTTGTGGAATAAAATCCTCCAAAAGTGTATAAGTGTGTTTTTCTTGTTGTTGCTGTTTGGTTTTCCTGCCTCTGCCTCCAGAGTGCTGAGATTGAAGGCATGTGCAACCACCACCCAGGTCAATTGCTTTCCTTAAGGTTTCCTTTCTTCCATGTTTGTATGAGTTTCTAGATATTAACAATATGAGAATTCTAGTTTGCTGCGGATGTCAGTTATATTAGAAGAGTCCACGCAGTCAGTCATTACATAGAATGCCTCCTATTTTGAGTCACCTTTTTAATTCATCTATTTATTTTACATTGCGGCCGCAGCCTCCCCCAAGTCCTCATCTCCCAGTCCCTCCTCTCATTCTCCCCAGCCTGGAACAGGGGCTGTCTCTGACTCTTCTCCTGACTCTTGAGTCACTTCTTTATCCAGTGCAGGTAATAGATATTTCTAGCGGTCACTAGAGAAGTAGGGCTCTAGCATCTTTGCCATATTTGGACAGGAAACATGTGACTTCAGTGTGTTCTACCAAGGATGCTGCTGCTTACCTGCTCCGGAAGGTGTATCTGCCAGCCCTCCCCACTCCAACGTTACCCTTTTGTTCTTTGTTGTAATAAGTATTCTGTGACCTTCTTCATCCTGCTTGGACTTCCATTCCATAACCGAAAATAGGCTGCCCTTCACGGATGTTTGCCTCACTCAAGTGTAAACAAGATTGCTACCTTCTTCAGGTTCTGCAGCCTCACACAGGACCACTCCCTGCCAACCCTCCTCAGACTCTGATCCCCTGTACCCACTTGTGGTCTGAGTCTCTGTCATGCTAGGGCTCTCCGAGGAGACACTGGCTCCAGTCTCTAGGTTACCTTCCATGGACCCTGCTCCTGACTACCAATGACTCAGACATGCAGTTGCTCAGAAAGGGAAGGGAAAAGACACACTAATACTTCTAGAGCCCAAAGCCACCATTACTCGCCCCAGGGTGACATAGATGACATCACAATACTTTACCTTTTCAAAAGTCAGCTTAAATGTCATGTCGTTATGGTGACGTTCCCCACCCCTTTCACAGTGTGGACTAGCCCAATAGCAAGGGAGATGGACAGAATCTTATGGCTGTAGTATATATGATGGAGTCAAATTTGACAGGCTAGGAAAGAGAAAGAAGAATCTAGAATGACTAGCAGTTTGCCTTTAGCAATTGGGTAGTGCCAAGAGGCAGTTGCAGTATGAGGAACTGTAGAGATAGGATCACCCCTTTGGTCTGAGCACTGGTACAGGTAAGAACTAGTGGCTGGCTGCTCTGCTTCTCTGATCCTTCAACTTTCATCCCCTAATATCTGAGTCTGAGTTTTTGTTATTAAGACCAATTAGAATTTGCGCTATATATGTGTGCGTATGTATGTTTATATATACACATATATAATTCAATTTTTGAGAATTTAATATATGAGTACTGTATTTATATTATTCACTCCTCCTCACTCCAAATCCTACCATGTCCTCTGTACTCTTTCCCAAATTCATGGCCTCTTATTCTTTAAATGTCATTGTTACATAATGTATACACATATGAATTAATAAATACAATGTTCTGAGTTCAGCTAGTGTTGCTCATATGGATACATGTATAGGGCTGACCTCTTGGGTTTAGATCTCATCTGAAGGGGCTTGTGTCTGAAGCCCTTTCTCAGAAGTCATTAATCTCCTGCAGCTCCATCTTTATATTTCTTATTTTCAATTATTTAATTTACATTATTGGATATGTGTTTCATGGTGGGTTTCCTTTTGTTCGTATATTGCTCAATCAGGTTTAGGGCTGTTGTTTAAGTTTGCCCAAATGCTATACTATAAGGAATTCTCCAGTATGCATTTCACCCACAAGTCATATAATTCCCCTCATTCTTATTTCTTTCCTTCTTTCTCTTATTTTCAGTCCTTCATCTTTCACTTCTTAGTTGTCATCTTGCGTAGATTTAACAGTCTCTAAAATCTCTGAGCCCTACTAGTAAACCAACTTTCCTTTCCCAGCTACTTTACCCACATCCCTTTCCCCTTTTTTAAATCTTTATTTCTTATCAATATCACCTATACTTCCCTCTCACTCCTAATCTTATTAACGGAAATCTGAGTATACTTCATATTACCTCTTGCATCTTGATGAGAATGACTTCATAGGCTCAAATACACTACATCCAAATCCTATTTGGACATTGCAAATACTACAATTGAAAGAATATAGCTGACAAAAGTAGCCCCCAGACTGAAAAAACACCAGGTGTATAAATCCCAACGCAGTGACGTAAGAACCACCATTAAAAAGTCAAGACAATGTAACTCCTAAAACCTTATTAAATCTAAGCAATGTCATCTAAGGAGAGTGAAATAGATGAAATCCCATACAGACAGCTCAAAAGTACGGCTATGAGTATGCTCAAAGATACAAATAACTGAATGAAATAAAGAAGGTGGTGGATGACATGAAAGAGGACTCTAACAACAGGATAGAAATACTGAAGGAAACCCACTGAAATAAAGAACATCGTAAGTCAAATAAAAGTCTCAGTAAAAAGTCTTAGCAATTGAATTAGTCAGAGAGAAAACAGAATATCTGAGCTTGAAGACAAGGTGGAGGAACAGGAACAATTCAACAAGAACGAAGATAATAAACTACTAAGGGAATTCTACATGATACTCTGTAAAGACCAAATCTACACATTACAGAAATCAAAGTAGGAGAATTTCATTCTAAGGGCATAGAGAGCATTTTCAAAGGAATAATATCAAAATTTCCCAGCCCTAAGAAAACAGAAGACAATCCAGAAACAGGATATTTAGGACACCAAATAGACAAGACCAGAAAAGAATCTCCTCCATCACATTGTAATTAAAAGATAAATACACAGAATAAAGAATGTGCTTTTGAAAGCAGCAGAGGGAAATACCAAACACATATAAAGGCACACACATCGAAATTATGCCAGATAATTCAACGAAAAATTTTAAAGCTGGAAGGATTAGGGATGAAGTGCTGAAAGGTAAAGAACTACTGACCCAGACTACTCTACCAGCAAAGTGATCCGCCATAGCTGAAGGGAAAAACTCTCCATGATAGAAAGAGAATAAAGCAATTTCGATTAAAATGCAAACATTAACAACAAATACAGCAAGAAATCAAGCAGGGAAACAATCCCATTCACAATAGCCTAAAAAAATCAAAAATTTCTTGGAATAACTTTAATCGAGGAAGTGAAAGGCATGTATGATAGAAAGGTTAAAGCACTGAAGAAAGAAATTTAAGAGGGTGATAGAAACTGGAAAGACCTCTCATGCTGATGGACCAGTAGGATTACCATTGTAAAAAAAAGGCCAGCCAACCAAAACCAACCCACTAATTCAATACAATCCCCATCAAAATTTCAATGCAATTCCTCACATGATTTGAAAATATTAAAATTTTATAGCTAAATACACACACAAAGCAAAAATAAAAAAAAAAACAAAAACAAAAATAGACTAGCCAAAAATCCTGAACAATAAAAGGTGTTGCTGTAGATACCACTATCCCTGATTTCAAGTCATGGTACAGACCTCTAATAATAACAACAGTATGGGACTCTGTCCTAAAACAGACACATACATCAATCAAATAGAATAGACACCCCAATTACATAATCACACATTCACAGCCATCTGATTTGTAACAAAGATGCCCCCCCAAAAAAAAATTGGAGAAAAGACAGCATCTTCATCCAATGGTGTTGTGGAAATAATCTTCATGCAGAAGAACAAAACTAGATCCTTATTACTCTTCCTGCATAAAACACATCTCAAATGGATTAAGGACCTCACCATAAGACACAAAACTGAAGGTGCTGGATGAAAAACTATGGAATGCATTTCAAGATACAGGCATAGATAAAGACTTGCTGCATAGAAATCCACCTGGTCAAGAAATAAGGCAAATAATTGACAAACAAGACCTAGTGAGGTTTTAAAAAAAAAAAAATCCCCCAGACAGCACAGGAAACTATCCTTTAAGTGAAGAGGTAGCCTGCAGAATGGGAGAAAAATCTTTTCTGCTATATGTCCAAATGAGGATTAGTACCTAGACTATTCAGTGAACTTAAGAAACCCAAACACCAAGAAAAGAACTCAATCAAAAACAGGCTTTGCAACTGACAGAGAATTCTGAAAAGCAGAAATGCAAATATCTAATAAGCACTTTTAAAAGTATTCAACATCACTAGCCATCAGGAAAATCCAAATTAAAACTATTTAGAGATTCTACCTCATCTCAATCAGAATAACTATTATCAAGAATACAGATAGCAAGGCTGCCAAGGATGTCGGAAAAGGGGAACTATTTTCCACTATGCTTGGGAATGTAAATTAGTATAGGAACTATCATATGACCCAGATATTCCTGGGCACATTTACAAAGGAGTTGGTATCTTAACTCCAGAGTTACTTGCATATCCATGTTCACAATAGCTAGGAAATGGAATCCCCACAGATGTCTACCAACTGATAAATCGGTAATGAAAATGCAATACATAAGCACAATAAAATTTCCTCCATTGTAAAGTACAATTGTAAAATTTTCAGAAAGATGGATGGGACTGAAAAACAGTATACTGAGATAACTAGGCCCAGAAAGGTAAACATCATATGCTCTTTTTCATGTGTGGATCCTTCCTAGCTTCACATTTTACATGTTGTATGTTGAACATGGATGTGTGTAGAAATCGGGAAGCCAGAGTCTATGTGAGGGGGAGGGGAAGGGCCCTTATGGGGGAGGATTTGGTAGAACACATTATATGAAAAGGATGTGTGAGGGAGAATACTGGGGATTAAGGATTTAAGTGGGGATTGGTCCAGGGAGATGGGGAAAGGAGGCTCTGGATTAACCAAAACTAAGGATGTATGAAAAATCCCAATGGAGACCTATTATTTTGTAAGATAATTAAAAAGAACATTAGTTAAAAATTGAGTTTGAACAGAAATGCCCTGTGGTGGTGGGTAGGTATTGATGTTTCTAGAACACAAGGGGTAATTTTAAAAAAAAAATCTCAGACATGGGATAGATCCCTGAAAGTTATTGGCCAGGGGGCCCCTCAATGCCCCTAAACAATGAAAGCTATTCCCATTGCTCTTGGTTGCCCACCATAACTAGATGGTAAGACACTCACACATTATATAGGGTGCAAGACGTGAAGACATCAACCTGGAACTGACCGGGAAACTTCCTCCCTGCTGGCTGGCTTTCATAGTGCTAGAAGGTACTTTGCAGGCCACTGGGGAGAAAAACTTCGGTGGTCTTACCAAGCACTGGGCCATGCTACAATCCTGACATGTCAGTCAACATGTGTCCACGGGTGCAATAGGATCATGACTATTTTGAGGGTAGCCAGCTGCTTTCTGGTTGGATTTAAGGACTGTTCCAAGGAAGGGATGTATACCTGTTACTGTAAACCTGATCAAAATCCCACGGCTGGAGATCATAGGCTCCAGGGCTGAATCCACTCTTGCTTTACTAAAGGGTTTTGTTGTTGAACTGTCTTCTAAATATTTATATTCATACCCATAAATTTGTGCTCTTCTCAACTCTGGCCAAAGAGGCCTTTTGTTTTTGTTGTTTTTTTTTTTTTTTCGCAATGACAATTGATAAAGTGACTCAAAACTGCTTAAGATATTGAGAAAAAAAATGATGCTGAGTGCTCAGCCCTTGGTGCTTAAACAACATCTCAGAAGAGGGCTTGGAAGAAATGTGAGAGCCAGAGGATGCAGAGAAGTGCTGAGAGATGCTGTCTTCTGGACATGGCGTGCTCCTTGTACCCATGAACTCCCAGTAGCTTTCGTTTACCTGCAAAAGGCCTGCAGAAGATGAAGCCAGTTAAAAAGTTCAGAATGGAGGTGGGAGGGGCCCCTCGTAGGTTGACCATGCTCCAATGAATGACCCTACATCCATGTGCGTATGAGCAGCTGTAATTGGACTCCCTGGCTAATTGTTTTAATTGGACGCAAATATGGAAGGGGGCACATTAAGGGAAGAAGTAGCGACCTGGAGGTTAATGCAATAAAATGCATTGTGAGCTTGTAAGAACTTCTCTACAATAAATCCAGTGTTTTTTTTAAATAGGTTTTGTGAACAACTGTTACAATTAGCTACACTACAAATTAATTTTTTAACTCAACAGGTTTCTGAATCTTAGTAATATGTTTTACCCTTCACCCTTGTTAATAGTTGCAGATGGAGACATGTGAAAATAAACCTAACCACAAAAATAGATGCTTTTCAGAGTATAGTGGAGATTTATCTCAGAAAGTGCGTGTCTTGGGAAGACCCCAGTTCTAGTGCTTTCTCTGCTGCTAAGCAGTGGTGTGCGTCTAGACGAACCACTTAACCGCCATTGTTTCCTCACCTCGGCAACAGGTTTCAAGGTCAAAATTGTAATGTGCATACACAAATTCAATTTGTGCACATCTAAACTATACACCACGTGTTGAAAACTGAAATGGCTAAAATTTCAAAGGTGTGGCAGTTCTTTTAAAATGCATTCAGAAGACCAGTCGCCAGAGAAAATGCCTGGAAGCAATATGAAGTGGATGGAGAATTCATAATTAGCAATGGATTCAGTGTGTTTTTGCAGTGAACATACTCCCGGCAATACTCTGAGAATCCTCAGCTGTAAAACCTCCAGGCCCCAAGTCCTGCCAAACAGGGAGCGTTCTCCTGGAGTGGGATGACGAAATCCAGGATGTGTCTTTTTGACCTCCCTCATCACCCTCCACCCCCACCCAGCAGTCTCCACCCCCACTGGCCCCTACCAGCAGAGGCAGAACAGATCTCACTCCCCAGCAATGCAGGAAAGTGGAGGAACTGCCTGAGGGCACAAGGGGGCTGAGAGAAGCAAACACTCCTTCCTGCCAATTTCCCCTCCCTACACATTTTGCCAAAACCCAAGTTGCATCTCCACCTGGTTCCCTCTGCCTCCCAACTTCCTCTCTCCGGGCTTTGCCTGTGCAGAAGGAACTCTTTAACATGCAAAGTCTGTACAGATTCCGGTGAAGGAAATGTGACAGTCAGCGTTTGGAGCAATCCCTTTGGAGGACACTGACAGTCTAACCTGGTATTTGTCGTCTTGATTTCCGGTTGTGGAAATCATAAAAGGAGCTCCAGGCCTTGAAAGTTCTAGTCAAACCTTCTTTCTCCAGAACCACGTGTCACCAGGAGTGATGGCTTAGCTGGTGAATGGGTACTGAAGTGCTTCTGGCTTCTTGTTCATTTCTTGGAGTCAGGAATTTAACTAGTGCTGAGAGTTGGGCGGGAGGGGGGTGTTGACAGTACAGTGAGAACTGACTACTGTCCATTTTGGGGGAGATGAAATGCCCTGACGTGGACTGTGGTGATGGCGGCCCCGATCTGTGAGTGTATTCGTCCTGAAATTAGACAGTTTAAATGGGAAGACTGCGTGGTCTGAATCATATCTCGTTCAAGCCGTGTTAAAAGAGTGAACACTCACCACATGATTAGAGTGTGCCCCTGAGTTGTCCAACACTAATCAAGTTGATAGAGCATGCTCTCGATATGACCCAGACTGAATCAGATGAGCGGGCTGTTTGTTGACCCGGCTGAGACTTCATTTTTCCATTGACGAGAATAACTGATTTCTCCTAGGCTTCGAAAGGGCTTTTGGTATAGAAAGCAAATGAAAATATGCATGGAGGTTCATCCTCATGCCTTCAGAGCCCAAGGCTCCTTCAGCAGGAAGCAGTTTTCACTGTGCTGGGGAGGCAGTGACGGAAGCAACGGAGGGGACTAGGAGAAACATCAGCTCCGTGAACGTTCAGTCAATGTCTCCTGGGCTGACAGCAGTTTCAGGCGCCTCATGAAGTCCTTATTCTTGCTATGAGTAAGGAACAAGTATCCTTGTTCCCCGAGGGACTAGGATACCCCCCCCATCCCGCTGAACCTGATAGAAAAGCAAACACTAGTCTTCAGTGAGATTGACTAGCATGGGCCCTACCTTTCATAATGTGTTTGTCATCAAATGCCATCAAAATCCACTGTACAACAGCTCTTGCACTAATTTCCACAGGCGCCACCAAGGGCAGGCCTCCAGCATGTCTTGCATAATGATTGCGACATCTTCCTGGCCTGCCTCTCTTCTTCCCCTCCCAACCTTTTCTACTCCGCAGTCACAGGCATCATGGGAAAGTGCCAATGGCATCTCAGCTGTCTGTCTTGTACAAATGCCTCCCAGCGCTTCCCTAGACCTTGGTCTCTCCCCCTCCCCCCCCCGCCTTCCCCGCCCCCCCCACTCCGTCTTGTCTGTTGCTGCCACCTGCCACTTATATACCCTTGGACTATCATCTCTCTCTTTTTGACTCAATGTACCCCACCCACGCTGTCATTGCATGCTGCCAGGGCTCGTGCACCCGCTAACAGGCCTCCTCCCCGGCTTTGGCCATTGCCTCATTAGTTCACTTTGCACGAAGCAGTTCTCAGCTCGCCAGTCCTCTTGTTCCATATCTGCCTACTTCCTTCGGGGCTTTCTATGGAAAATTCTTCCTTTGCTTCCCTTAGGGACAAAGTCTGATTTGTCACTTTCCGACTCCTTCACTGTCTCACTCAGAGGCAGCTTCTACTTTATAATCTTACCCGGAAGTTCAGCAATGCCTAGTTTGCCTCCTCGGTTTTCTAAGGCGAAAGATGGAATTTCTTAGCAGGGCTGCATGACCTTCCACAAACCTACCATGCCAGCAGTCCCCTTGCTGCAAATATCTGAAATATGAAACATTACAGAGTCTGTATTCATCCCTCTGTCCCAACTCTGGACTTCTGTGAACCTCCGTCCTTTCTGGAATTTACTACCTCTGGCCTGGCATAGCCACATTCCACGTCCGTCAAGGCCTAATTTAAGTGGCTGCTTTCCACAGTTCTCCCCCAGAACCCAAGGAGCCTTGCTTTCTGGCTTGTTGTCCCTTGTCTTGTACTTTCATTTATCATCGAGGCCAGGATGCATCTGTCTGCCTCAGCTTTGAGAGACTTGAGGTTTAACCACAAATTCCTGACTGAAACTTCAACCAGAAAGCAGAGAGTGAACATATTAGCCGGGGAAGGGGACGGTTATGACAGTGGGAAGCAGGCCAAGCTTCCATATATACTCTTCCAGGGTAGCTGAAACAGATTAGAATCCTCCCTGCTTAGAGGGTCCTGTGTGTGGATTTAGCTTTGGGAGAGTTCAGCCCAAAGCTCAGGATTGAACAATGAAATCGAGTTCCTTGGCAAAGGACTCCACCTAATTACGAGTCTGTCAGACAGTTGTTCTGGGCATGTGCTTGTGCGTGGGAATGCGCATGGTGTGTCTGGAAACATGCACACGCATGCTCATCTCTGTAGCTCTGTGTGATGGCATGTATGTGAATGGAGAAGGGGGCGGCTGTGGCTCTGCTTGAGCAGACGCGCGCGTGCCTGGCTCTGGTTGGGAAAGCATTCAACAGGGCTGTGTGTGCTGCGTATGTAGTTGCAGGGAGGGAGGGTCTTTACTAGAGAGGAAGCTGGATCAACGCTGGCATCCACACATGCCCAGGCATGGCTGGGAAACAGGTTAGGCAGGCCTGGCAGAAGTGTATTTGTATTGAAATTTTCAGGAGCTCCCGGGAGATGGTTTATCCTAGGGAAGAAGCAGGCACAATACACACTTGGCCCAGGAAGGAAGGAAGCCTTTGTCATCACATGCAAGGAGAGGCCTTGCTGATCAGGGGCTCGAGGCTTTCCACTTGAAATTTTCTCTTGGTATAGTCACAGGTGTTCAGTGTCTCAGCCTTATTGGCCCCAAAGAAATTGTACTTAAAGGGAAAGAGTTGTTTTGCATAAACCTATGATTATTATGGCACATACTGGCCAATCCTGAGCCTCCACTACACTCCATTCATAATTTTCAGAGTGACTTTGTTGCAGATTCTGTGCTAGGGGCTGGGGAGACTGCAGTGACTAAAGTGACAGAGTCCTCATTGTGGTGTGGACTTTAAAAGGGTCAGGCTGTTTCTGGACTTCATACCAAACAGACAAAGTCACCGCTAATCTAAATGGTACCTATGATACCTGCTCTAGGCATCCCCAAAGCTGAGGCGGAGCAATGCCCTTTAAGGTGGGTTTGCTAGAATCCAATAGTCATCAACTCCCGGGAGACGGATCCAACATTGCATTTGTGCTGCATGGCAGGGCTGGCTAGGTTGCGGTGTCTTTTTCTCAGCTAACCATCTCTTGTGCCTTGTATAGCCTTCGTAAGGATCTGTGTCGACCTCTGTGCCTAGGCTCCAAGGTGTATTTTCTCTGGGCACAGGTTAGTTAGTGATAACCAACCCTCTTTTGTGGTGTCTAGAAAAAGCTGTTACCGGGAACAAAGGAGTAAAGCCGCGGGCTCCAGAGTGAATTGGAGAAGCCAATGGAAGCAGCTGATGCTCAGTAGATGTGGCACAGTGTTTTCCAAATGCAACATTCTACAATACAAGTGTCAACTCTGCCCAGAAAATATAGCTATGTCTAGTTCACAACAACAGCCCTCAGAGGACACAAGCTGGACCCAGAGAATAGGAAAAAGAGAAAACACAGAAGCAATGTGCAAACAAATTGTCAGTATTTATTCATGAGCACATATGAGATTCCCCCTAAAATCATCCAGAGATATGTTTATGGTGGGAGTCTCCATTCAGTGAGCTGAGAGAGGAGGCAAGGGCCAACCAGGCACGGCATATGTATAAAAGAATGGAGTATCTGAACTTCGCTCTGCATCAATTTCATAGGAAAGGGGAAGTCCAGTGTGCGGAGACAGAACTTTCTGGGCGCTTTGAGAGCAGGAGTGGTTTTGTTTGTTTGTTTATTTTCCTTCCTGAGTAAAAGAAAATCAATTGCTTTTGCTAGGCAGAAAGGGCCTTCTGGGATATTAGTTGGACCATCAAATTTAGGCTCACAGGATACAAAGTGTTACTGAGCTGCAACCAAAGGGTATCTTTTTGGGGGGTAGACTTTGTGGGTTTTTTTATTGATTTTTATTGAGCCCTACATTTTTCTCTGCTCCCCTCCCTGCCTCTCCCCTCCCCACTTCAATCCTCCCCCAAGGTCCCCATGCTCCCAATTTACTCAGGAGATCTTGTCCCAAATGTATCTTTAAATCTACATCCGTGGGACTTGCCTTCAATGGATGTGCTTTCAGCCTATAATAATAATACATGATAACAATACCCACTGTAGTGGTTTGAATGAGAAGTGCCTCTCTGACCCCCATCTCCATCCAGCATTTGACTACTTGGTCCCCAGTTGGTGGCATTTTATGGGGAGGTAACACAGCTTGCTGGAGTCAGTAAGGTGGACTTGGAGGTTAGAGGCTTCATGCCATTTCCTGTTTGTTCTCTTTGCTTCCTCGTTGTGTTTGAAGATAGGAGTTTTCAGGTTCCTGCTACCACTCCCATGGCTGCTGCTTGCAGCTATGCCTGCTGCCAACATAGACGCTCCTCCTTCTGGAGTTGGAAACCAAAATAACTTCTTTCTTCCACTGGTTGACTTGGCCAGGCTGTTTTTATCTCAGCATCAGAAGAGTAGTGTGCCCACAAGTAAGGAGTTGTTGTGCACAGTCACAGGCACCTCCGAACATTGAGATCTTTTGTTCAGTTTATAAAAGGGGCTGGAGAGATGGTTTGGTGGTTAAGAGCATGCAATGCTTTTGCAGAGGACCTGACTTCAGTTCCAAGGGCCCATGTCAGAAACTACCAATCACCTGTAATTCTAGCTTCAGAGGATACGACACACTCTCCTGGACTCCACAGGTACCCGCACTCACATGCATGTGCATACAGACATGTGAATATACGTGCTTAAAAATAATTTCTAAATGTGTTTAAAAAAATTCGATGTGCACTCACTACCCTGAAGTATATGTAAAATAGGAAGAATATATGTAAAGAAGGAAATAAAAACTGGTCACAATCCCACCATCTACATATAGGCATTAATATTCCAAAATACTTTCATGTAAACACACACACACACACATGAATGTATTAGGACTATGCTACTCTATACAATATTGTTGGCTAATTTTCACTTAATATTATATCAAGAATATTTTCCTGCAAATCAAAACTACACTGAAACTCCATCTGGCTAGTATCAGAATGTTATCATAAAAAAAGCAAACAACAAAAGCTGGCAAGGGTGTGGGGAGACAAAGCAGTCATATGTTGCTGGCAGGAAAGTAGACCGGCAGGACTGCTATGGAAATGAGTATGGAAGTTTCTCAAAGGATAAAAATTGATTCAGATCTACCACTTCTGGGACTATACCTGAAGGAATGCGATCAGCATACCCGGAAATACTTGTACACCCATTTATTCTTGCACTATTCCACTATTTACAATAGTGAATTCACAATATATGGAGCCAGTCCAGATGCTCATCGACATATGGACTAGTAAAGATGGTGAAATACATATACATAATGAGTTTTATTCATCAAAACAAGAATAAAATTATGTCACTTATGGGAATATTAACTGAATTGGAGATAATCATATAAAGCAAAATAATTCAGATATAGAGGTTTTCTTTTGTATGTGGAACCTAGAGCATATATATACATATATATGAATATATGTATGTATACCTTACACACATATACGCATATATGACATCAAAATAGAAAGGATGGTGTTTGGGATGCAGAAGGGAACAAGTGGAGTGGGGAAGAGAGTAATAGGGAGTGAATTTAGTCAAAATAGAAAATACACTTTAAAAAGAAATGAAATCTATTGATTTATACAACAAATATACACTAATAAAATATTTTTCAAAAACATAGTAAGATAAAAGAACATTTCTCACTATACATTCTATAATATATAAATTAATACATGACTACAATAAGATTTCATTTTATGGATATACAAGATCTTTTTGCTATGATAAGGATGTCTTAGTTAGATTTTATATTACAGTGATAAGACACTACAACCAAAAGGAAGTTGGGTAGGAAAGGTTTATTTGGCTCATCATGAAGGGAAATCAGGGTAGGAATTCAAGGCATGACCCTGGAGGCAAGAATTGAAGCAAAAGACACAGAGGAGGGCTGTGACTACCTTTCTTTCCCAGGCTTGCTCAGCCTGCTTTCCTGTACAGCTCAGGACCACCTGCCTAGCTTGGCACCACCCACAGTAGGCTGGGCCTTCCCACATCAATCTGTAATCAAAAAAAAAAAAAAAAAAAAAAAACGCTCCACAAGCTTGCCTATAGGCTAATGGCCTAGAGGCATTGCCTTGATTGAGAGCCCTTCCTAAATGATTCTAGCTTAAGTCAAGCTGAAAAAAAAAAGTCAGCACAGAAGTGTCTCAATGAACATCATTAAACATACATGTCTGTGAGTATCCTTCTTTGCTTTGCTATTACATAGTTTTCAAAGTGGAATTATATAGTCAGGTATGTGAAAATTTAAACAAGTTTTCAGAGTCATATTGCTAAACAGTCCTTTACTGTGGAACTAATTTATACTCAGTGTATAGTCCTACAGGAGTATATGGATACTGTTTTCAGCACACACCTACTAATAGGGATGACTGTCTTTCAACTAGTTTTGCTGATTTAGTTATCAAAAGGATGTTTTCATTTCAAACAGTATGCCTGTCTACACATTTTAACAGTTCCTACAGAAGAAAACAATTTAAATTGCTACATAAAGCATATATAACCATATATAAATTCACATATAAGAATATATATCATATGCTTGTGTAATATATATACACACATAGAATATTCTTTTTCAATTTTTTCTAACATTTATTTCTTTGCTTACTTTGTGCATGACTGTGCTTGCATGTGTAGCCCATGCTGCCCGTGGGGAGCTCAGAGAACAACTTGAAGCCATGGCTCTAAAGTTCCAGGGGCCAAACCCAGGCCGTCAAACTTGGTGTCAAGATCCTTTATCCGATGAGCCATTTTGCTGGCTTTTCTTTTTTAACTAATTTAATATTTGTATATTTATTTATTCATTCATTCATTTGTTCATTCAATTGCTTGTGTGAGTGTCAGGGAGGGTTCCATGGTGCACGTGTGGAGGTCAATGGACAGACCTTGGGAGCCAGTTCTCTCCTTCTACCATGTGACTTCTAAGTACTGGACTCAGGTAGGTAGGCTCAGCAACAAAGACTTTTATCCACTTAACCATTTTGCTGGCCCTAAAGTTAAAGTTTTAGGTTCATTTCTATTGTCTTAAATTAAGAGCGCATGTGTGTATCTGTGAGCGGGTATGTGCACACGAGTGCACGTCTCAGAATTCAGAGGGGGGGTTTCAGATCCTTGTCTGGAGTCAGGGTGATTGTGAGACATCGGACACGGGTGCTGGGAACCAAACTTGGCTCCTCTGTAAGAGTAGCACTCATTCATAGCAGCTGAGTCATCCCTCCAGAGCTCCTGAAACCAATTTTGAGATAGAATACAAACTGGTGGTTTCACTGTGCCATTGTTATAGATGTTCTACTTTGTTCCTATCACCTTCTCCCTCCTCACCGTTCCCCTTCCAACCCTAAGTCATCCTTCCTTCTGTTTCCATGTCACATGTGTGTCACGCTCAAGGCTCATGAGCCCTCTGAGTCCTCTTTGAATGAAAGCAAGCTGCTTTGGCCTGGGTATAGCACTGTGGAAGAGGAAGAAGGCCCTTGATTCCATTCCCAGAACTGAGGAGAAAAAAACTGAAAACAAAAAAAAAAAAAAATGAAAGCTAGAAAGGGACCCTTCTTTATGCTGTATTTCTACAATTAATGAGAGCCGTTCAGAAGCAATACCCGACAGAAAGAATATACTTGTGAGAGACAATACAGATGCGCAGTACACAATGGCTGGCATCAGTCGGGTGAGTGATCTCTGCTTAGATTCCATTACACCTTTCAGGATTCTTTGATAGTGGCAAATAAAGAAACATATCAGAAATGGAATTATTTGCCAATGGGAATGGATATGTTTGTTTCTAACGCTCTCAAGAAAACTTTGATTGCCTCTCTCCATAAAAGGTACTTCTGCCTTGACATACACACCCAACGGAAACAATAAGAGAGTATTCATTTGTTCAGGAACAGGTCGTGGCACACAGAGATTTCCTTGGGTTGAAGGAACATGAGTAGGACTGAAAATCAACCATGTCAGTTGTATGGGCTGCAGGGATGAGGCAGCCTTTACTAGAATCATTTGACTTGTGCTACAACTGAAAGCACTTGAGGGTGACAGAGTATATTTTGCCCAAGTTCAGTCCCCATCTCTAGGCACAGAGCCAGAAGACAAAAGACTAGAAATTTAGCTTGGCTGACTTTCTTTTGACTATTGGGTGTGCATTTGCATAGTTGCTGTAGTTGTTTGAGAGAGTGTCTGTGTTGTCCTGGGTTCAAGCTCTTGCTGTCTCAGCCTCCCAATTGTCTGGAACTACGAGTATGCACCGCCCCACGCAGCCAAATTTGCACTGATGTGAACTGGGAGGTTGACAGCTATCTCCCTGGACTGAAAATAGTCTCTGGCTCTGCTTTAAGAATGCCATTCCACGAAAGGATGGAGGACAGGAGCTTGTGCCTGGAGCGGATCCCAAGCCTCCGCACCTGTCAAGGGTTAAAGTTACAACACACACCATTGCTCCCATAGCCCAGTAGCTTCCTCAGTCTATGCAGAAGTCCTAATAACACGATCATTCTTGTTCTGTGCTTAGTCCAAGAAGCTTCTAGTACATGCAAAGGCAAATTCAGAGTCTAAGTAAGAGGCCGGCAGAGAAAGGGAAGGGGCTTCCAGGAGAGAGACTCTACTAAGTCATTTGCTATTGGAGGGAAAGGGGCACTAAGGGTAAAAGGGTAGAAAAGAAGAAGGGACAACTCAGCAGGGGACGGACCCCGCCAGGAAGTCGGAACCACATTCAATCCTGATAAGCAAGCACTCTCCAGGGAGCTTTTGACCTGGGAAAATCAGGCTGGGCTTGTATTTACATTTGTAAAAGATTAGTCTGGTTGCCTCACAGAAAGGATTACAACATAAGGGTGAAAGTGGGGTGCTGGCAGGTGAGGGGGTGTGAGAGGTGGCTCAGAGCTTGAATTCCAGTATTGGTCTAGCTAAGACAGAAGGATGTAGAGTTCCGGGCCAACCTGGACTCCAGGGCAAGACACTACGCCCACCCCTTCTCAATAAAAAGCAGAGACCAAGCAGAGGAGCCTACACAGAAAGCTTGACTGGCTTTAGAATCACCATAGAAACACACCTGGGAGGGTGCATCTACAGGGGCATTCCCAAAGAGCTTCACCTGAACAAGAAGAGCCACCATGAACGGAGGCAGCACTATCCTATGAACTGGGGTCCAGAACTGAGTGGAAAAGAAGAAACTGAACCGAGCCCTTGCACCGCTCTGTCCCAGTTTTCTCATTGTGGACACTTATCCCCCATGTCTGCTGCCATGCCTTGCTATCATGAGAAAGCTATGAGCAAAAATAAGCTTTAAGTTTTTCCTCTTTTAAGTTGCTTTTGTCCGGAATTTTGTCACAAGCATAGGAACTTACACACCTTTTAAATAATGCATCCGCAATAATTACACCAAGTCCTGTGATTTCTTCATCTGAAATTCATTTAATCCCTCAGTACTTACAGAATCCTTCTATGCATCCAATGGCCGTGCTAGGTTAAAAAAAAAAAAAAGGTTCCTTTCCCATCTCAGAGAAGGTGACTGCCTTGTGGAGCTGACTGATGTGTAAACAGGTAAATGTGAACTATCGCAGTAAGTACTTACTGTGTACTAGCCAAAGAACCTTCTTCAAGCAAGAGGCTGGGGAAGGGGTATTGTATGGGATGGGGATAGCTTATGTGAGGACATGGGAAGTAAGGGCATGATGTGTGGGATCCCTGCCACCCAAGATTAGTTCTGGGAGAAGGAATGGAAGATGAGCTGGGAGGGGTGGGCCATGCTGACATGTGAAAGCCCTTGCTTAGTAAGATGGGACCCAGAGCTAGGAAAGATATTTAAGTTGGAGAGAGGGATAGAGGCATAAGTGGAACTTTAATTGTATTGCTATCATTTTCTCTAAGGGAGTCCAGTCAAGGTCCGTCCTCCATATCATTTACAGAATTGTAGCTGCCTTTTTCCCAGACCTGACTGTCCCGGGAAAGAGCCTCACAGCCCGGTCTGTTGAAGCCTCGCAGCCTCCTCTTCCATCCTCCTTTTCAAGCCAGAGTGGTTTAGCGGTTATCTTCTCATTGCAGATGCCCGAGCCTACCAGGGACTCTCAGGACATATTTGCTCGCACTCTACTTTCAAAGCCCACTGGAAATGCCCATTTTTTGTAAATTGCTCTCAGCCTTGAAGAAGCAACTCACATCACAAATTCCTCTGACCTTCCCTTGACCCCCCCCCAAAAAAAGGAGATCAGATCCTTTCTCTGGACTCCCTGGCATCCAGTACATGCCGATTTCATAAGCGTTCACATCACATTGCCTCGTGGTGGTTATTCGGAAGCCTGTCTCCCAGGTTAGAAGGTAAGCTCTATCTGAACATGAGGCCATATCATATATCATTTATACCCAGCCTATAGCATCATGTTTGGCACAACCATAGAACCTCAATGAATGGTAAATGAAGGCACTGATCTTTTAGGTCCATTTAAAAAAAAAAATAGATCGCATCAACACCAAGCAACTTTACTGTAACAAGCAAACCGCTTTTCTGGGCAGGTTTCCATTCCCAGGTCAAGGTAACTGCTATCTTTACCCAGCTGGAGATTTTAAAAGGTCTATGGCTCAAGAACAGCTGGGCCACAGCTACCAGCGGGACTCAAGCACATACTTAGACTCAACTGATCAACAATTAGCATATATAAAGCCTGGCATGTATTTTAAATGCCCTCCCCTTCACTTCAGTACATTTTGGGACCCCAGCAAAGTACTGAAAACATGCTTAGAGTGATCTTAGGGAATGCCATGTTATACTTAAAGTGAGGATTTTTTTCTAAAGATAGCCAATATGTACAACAGAGAAACCACAGGGAGGTCTACTCTCCTCCCATAAAGGGTTTACACTGTCAGGGATATTTCTATTTCTCAACTGTGGAATTCACATCTGTTCACTTTTTAAAAAATCAAATGCCCATGTGATCTTACAATCATTACTCTCAGGAATTCCCTTGGTTTCTCGGCTTTCCATTAGTATTCTTGTTATTCCTTCTTACAGAGGAAGTTTGCAGTTTCAAGCTCAAATATTTTTAAAATTTATTTTTTTGAGATAATATTATAATTACATCTCTCTGCTTTTGAGTTGGAAGGAAAGATTAGCATGGGCTTGGCCTGGCACCTCACCAACCCCCAATTTCTCAACATTCTAGCTGCCTGCAGGCGCTCTGAACTGGACAGCTTTAAACACCAGGACATTCTATGGTGTCTGCTGCAGAATATGGTGTACGTAGAACCCCCATATCCAGTTCCTGGAGGACTTTCTGGGGCATCTGGAAGACTGCTTATATGACAGACTGCACAGAGCACTATATTGGAGTATATGCTGATATTCCCAGGATAGTCTTAGACTGCCGAAAGACAAGCAGCAAACTGTTCCAGAATCCATTGCGAAAGGAGTTAGGAACTGAGTTTTAGGGCTTCATCACTCATTAAACTGACTCATACAGAAAAGGGCAATGGGGGGGTGAGTTCAGTTAAATTTAAATGAGGTACAAGCTAGTGAGAAGAACAGTAAGAAAACAGAGGTAGGGATAAAGGCAAGGCAGAGGGGTTGACAAGAGCAGTCCAGGTAGGAGATCATTTAATGGTTTAGAGGTAAAGTGGAAATTGTTGCCTCATTAAAAGGGAAACATTTGACAGCTTGGGGATCTTCATGGGAACATTTTTCTCAGACATAAGCATTGAGCTCGGTTGAGTGTAGAGAGGAAAAGAACCCCAAGGATGGGCAGCAAATGCTTTCCTGATTATACGTTTTAAAGAAATATTAAAGAATTTCACACAATATATTTTGACCATATTTACTATTTATTCCCCATTCATACTCTAACTCCTCCCAGATCCACACCCACCTCCCTGCCACCAACCCTGTTGTCCTTTTGAAAAAAAAACTAACCCATCAAGTCCAATTTGTGTTGTCCATATACTCACGAGTGTAGGGCCAACCACTGTGGATTGGTTGACCTACCAAGAGCCAGGCCCTTAAAAGAAAACTGACTTCTCTCTCCCATAGAAGTCATAAACTGTCAATAGCTCCTTAGGCAGGGTGGCTGCTAACCTCCTCTTTCCACTCCATACTAGACTGGCTTGAATTTGTTTAGTCAGCCACAGCTGCTGTGGCTTAATGACAGCAGGACTTCTGCCAAGTACAGAAGACCCTGGCTCTTACCATTTTCTACCCCGTTGTAGAGAGGGCCCGCTTGTTCTTCCCGGCTGCCCTGCTAGCTTAGCTCCGAAGTAACCACGCAGAAACTGTATCAATTAAATTACTGCTTGACCCATTAGCTCTAGTTTCTTATTGGCTAATTTTTACATCTTAATTTAACCTATTTTTATTAATCTGTGTATTGCCACGTGGCAGTGGCTTACCCAGTAAAATTTTCAGCATCTGTCTCTGGCGAATCCATGGCGTATCTCTCTCCTACTCTGCCTCTCTTCCTCCCAGCATTCAGTTCTATCTTCTCCGCCTACCTAGGTTCTGCCCTATCAACAGGCCAAGGCAATTTCTCAATTCATTAACCAATGAAAGCAACACACAAACAGAAGGACCTCCTACACCAACCCCCCCCTTTCCAGTGTGACCCCTGGGCCTTGGGGAGAAGCTGTGGCTGAGCACTCCATGCACCCTTATTCTCTGCATTTGATTGACAGTTGATTCTATGCAAACTACTGTCCACTGCATGAAGAAATGTCTCTGATGAAGTCTGAGAGGTACAATCTTGAGGGAAGTTCGACACTATGTCCATTTTATTTAGAAGAATAATATATAATGTATAATAATGTAGTAGTAGGGTCCCCATGGTGTCTGTGAGCTCATAGCCAGATTTACCATGTCAGACATTCATCTTATTCATGGAGCAGGTCTTAAATCCACTCATTATAATGTTGTCCCTTGAATCATAGAGGATTTGGTTATGGACCCAAGGCTTTTCAATCCAGTCACATGGTTCCTATATTTGACATCTATCTATGTTATACTGTTACTTTGGAAGTGATTTTAGTAACAACTATTAGAAACAAAGTGAAAAGGCATAACAAAAAAAAAAAACCCAGCATTACCAAAGATGAAAAAAAAAAACCCATTTCCCGTGATACTCAATGGATGAAGTATGAAAATCCAGCAGGAAACAAGGGCGGTGTGTGTGTGTGTGTGTGTGTGTGTGTGTGTGTGTGTACACGCACGCGCGCTAAAGGGCAAACACCTACGTGCATGCCTATTTTGTAACACATTTGTTGGATCTTCGTAACAAACTAGGGATAAGCACCAAGGATAAACAGGTGACTTAGCCAAAGTTCCTGGAGCTTACACTCCAAGGAAGCAGCTCAATTTAAAATACAAAGATAGAAACCACAGCGGTTCTGAATGGGGTAACCTGGGCGATGAAAAGTATCTGAAAATCATGGAAGTAGTGTTCTTTATTGAAGAAGAACGTGACTGGGACCAGCTGCACTTCTGATTCTCCATGCATACTGTAAGTTTAAGCACTAGGTTGGGGGGAGGGGAGCAGCTGAGCTCTGCGATGGATTCTGGATACAGCTGCTAAATCAAACTTCAGTTCTTTTTGGCACTAACGGGGCTGGATTCTGTCTGGTAGTCAAAGGCTGCCAAATCCCTGATTTAAGACATTGCCTTTCCAATGAAAAATAGCTATAATGAAAATAGCTTATGTCTTACATAAACTCTTAGCAGTATCACACACACATTAAATAGGACCCACAGTACTTTATTGCACGTGGACTGTCACACTGAGTTAAACACCATTTCTTTTTCTTTTTTTTTTTTAAAGTCTTGCTTCTTCAAGGTTTCTACAAAAAAAATAAATAAAACAAAACCCAAAACTTTAATAATAGTCTGTGAAGAATGCTTCCTGAATGTACACAGACTCTGTGTGTGTACCTGGTACCTACAGGCAACAGAAGAGGGTGGAGTCGCTGGGAATGGGTTAGAGCATTGTTAGTCACCTGATGTGGGTGCTGGCAACAAAAAGCTTTCCTGGTATAAGTACCCTTTAACTGCCGAGCCAGTTCTCTACTCGTACAAGATTTTAATAGTACCCGTTTGATACTACCCAACGATGAATTCATGTCCAAAATAATCATTTTTGTCATGTGATTTTTTTCCTTTATGCGCTTAAGTCATGACTTTCCTGCATCTTAGTTTCATCAACTATAAATGAGACTATACTTCAATCCTAAGTAGGTCTTACAGTGTTGGATCATGACCCTAGTATCTTATATCCTGATGGAGTATAAAGATTAGATTAACCATATTCCTAGGTAAGAATGACCTCTCAGGACCACGTGGAGGAGGTACAGGTGAGGTGGGATAGAGTTCCTTCTGAAACTTGATGCTAGTTCTAACTCATCTGGTGACTTAGTTCTTTCTTGTACCACACCATCCTCTTTCTTTGGCTCACTGGGTTAGAAATGTGGGCCTTACTGGATGAAAGGATTCTATTCCTTTGGCCAAAGAAAGTTGGACAAACCCTGGAAGTCTGGGAGGATGTATCTAATACAGCATATATGGGATGCTGGAACAGAAGCCTGGTGATTGACAGTAACAAACAAACAATAATAATAGTAATAAACAATAAATATTTTCTAAATGTTGTGACACAGGAATTCTGCCAATTCTTTCTGAATTCCCAAATGTAGTCCATAGGCATCTACACAGGCATTTTCATTTTAAAAAGTTGATTTTAAGTTTAAAAAGTAAGGTTAAAACACCTACACAGTTCAAGTTAAAAGTATTGGTCTTGACAATGAATTAAGTAACTGGCAAAACCTTCAAATGGAAAAGACAATGTAGCAATGCACCTGAGTTTGCCCAGCATGTACAAGGCTCTGTATTAAATTCCAAGCATTGCCAAAACAAATCAAATGGCACCCCAAAAGCAAAACGGTAACTTTTGAACTTTGTTTGAACTTTCCTAATTTGGTATGTCAAAACTTAATTACACACATAATATTGTCTGAAATTATTAATCTACAGATAGTTTCCAGCCAACCAATTTGTATTTGGATCACCTTCTGCATATGGACTAAGTTATATGCATTTTTACTCACTTACCATTTCTGAGTAATTCCAATTGATTAAGCATTATAATTTAGGACATCTTTTAAAATTCCCTCTACAATGTCAAAATGGCAATTACAGAAATAAGTGAATAAATTTTTAATTTCTATTTAAATTATGTACTATAATACATATCATGTGGATAATGACTTTCTGCTAAAAAAACAAGTTAGCAAATCTAGAACAAGAAGCAATATACCAATAATTAATTAAAGAGACAAGCCTCAGTAATACAGATATCTATTTTATTAAAAAAGTTACAAACAGGTGGATTGCAGGGTTGTCTTACAAAATGACAAGAATGAAATCTATTGGAAAAATTTTACTTTTACAAATCTTCATAGGTAATTGTTCAATGTTTGTACTTGTTATTCGAGATTTTACCGTTCACTGATAAAGTTACAGTACATTAGATCCATGATAATAGGTTACATGATTTTATTCGCAGAGCCCTACTGCAGTGATTTGAACAACTCCTAAACAGATGCCATAGTAAAGACAAGACATATATTGCATTTAATATTCACTTCTTATCCTAATAAGCAACATGCAATCTATTGAGGAAGCTAAAATAACTTTTGGTCCCTTTTCTTAAAATGTGCTGGAGAAACCACCTTTAAAACCACTTTTCCCCTGATTCCTGTGATCCTAAGTGAATCCAAGTGAAATTTGCTGCTGAGGTCAATGATAATGAACACTGGATAGAGACAGAGGTGACAGAAGGCGAAGAAGGGAAGGAGGGAAGAATGTCCATAGGAAAGAAACACTGTATAAAAATCAGTCTGCAGAAAATTGAAGTCATCATGAATTATTTGATTCCCTTAGAATTTCACAGAGCTAGTAATGCTGAGCCACAGCCACTTAAGCTACTCTAAAATGAGTGTTTGGTTTTAAAGTGCAAACTTAAATGAAGTATTCATTTCAAGCAATTTGTAAATAAGGAACAATGTTTCGATTGCCTCTACCTTTATAATCTCACCATCAAATCCCAAATTGAAGAATAAGAGCTCACTTTGAGGGAATCTGATCAGGAATCAAATGCAACACAATTTTAAAAAAGGAAATCAAAGCTTAATCATTTTCTACTCATTAATGGCCATGCTGACCAGTAAATCACATGAATGTAGATATCACTTTATTTGAACACCACACACAAGACAAATTTAAAACTGCCACACCCTTCCACAAACCATCACTGCATATAGTAGAGCTTTTCTTGACAAAGTTATTGAGCTATTATTATAGATCAAAAGTATAGTTTTGGTTTTATTTTATTTAGAAGCATGTTCAAATGACTAAAGCTGGGCTCCTAAAATTGAGAACTTTGGTGCAGTAGGTGAGCTGCAGTTTCTAACTTCTGAAAATTAAAAGGACACAAATAAAACCAAATAAAAACTCAAGAACAAAATACTGTCAAACTTATACAATTGAAAAATAATTGCTAGAAAAAGCACTGGTCATGATGTTAAAACTGAACCAAAAGATTACTCACTGTAAGTTTTTTTTTTTTCTGTTTCTATACCTGCGTTACTGGTAAAATGTTCAAGTATTCAGACACAATGTGCTGATTAGGTAAACAACATGGAAGGCAATGGCTATTAGAAAGCACATTTGCAAAAATGAAAAAAAAATAAAAACAGCCAGAGACTTGGCGCTATTCTCCCTCCTGTTACACAGATTTTTGTCTCTACTACGAACAATTTTCTTGAAAAAAAACTAAAAAGCAGTTGTGATAGTGCAAGAAAAACATCAACAAATATTGCTTTAAACTACTGCTCAGAAAGACAAATATTAAGAACTAGAAAGTGTACATGATTTTATTTGAATTCAATTTTACATGTGCAGAAGTCTACAAGATGTCAATGGCATGCCTGACAGGCAAAGCTGAGCTATCTCTGTTTAGGTATACAATTAATTTACCATGGACACAATATCCCTTTTCAAAGGCATTGCTAAGTAGGTCATAACTAAGTTTAGAACTTCACAGAAAGGAAAATGTTACTGCTGCAATTCAATGCTGTAAATGAAATTAACACATGTGAAGGCCTAATGGAATCAAATTCTTCAAGTAAATGCTGTACAATCAACTCCCAATATCGCCTGTAACTTTCAGATTGTTAATTACAAAACACATCACAAACTGCACTTGAAGAAAAGGGAAATTCCATCCATACAGGTAAAATGTGATCTTTAGTTTCTTTTCACAACACTGCCACACGTAAACAAAGTCTCAAAGTATTAACCAACCATTTAAAGAAGAAAGATTTTACAAATAGGATGAAGCATTGGTACGAGGTAATATACAGAAGTAACCATTTGTTTAAGGCTCAATTTTTCTCCATTATATCTTTCTTTTAAAAGGCATTGAGTAGGTAATACTGAGTTTGAGTAATAAATACAAGTTGAGAAACTGATTAAAGAAATCAACTAACATATTAAAAATTAACCCTTTCATATTAGCCATCAATAAGAACTTAAAAAGCTATAAGAGGACGGATTGATAAAGAACAGATTTTAAATGTATGGTAAACGTGCTAAGCATTACTGTTAAGATCCTTGGATCTTGAGGGCCAAAGACCTTATGCACTTCATTAGATGTATGGCAACATGCTGTGATAGAGACAGGTTTACCAAGGCTCAGTTCTGCAACCCAGGTTGTAAAGTTCTCCAAAGCAGCATCTGTGCAAATTTCCTCTGAGTTTTATCTGCAAGTAAGATCAAAGAAATTTCATGAAAACTTAGGGATATACAGTAGAATATTCAGAAGCAACCCTGACAACAGATTCATATGTGTGCATGCATGCTGAAGCTCATTAGTATGGGATCTTAGGGTCTAATTTCACTGTATTCTCCATCAGTTTAAGTAACAGAATCATTTTCTGCAGATTCAGAAAAGTCACCAGAAAGCATTAGTGCAGTATGGCTGAACTGGAGAGAAGACACTGCATCTGTTAGTAGTTGTTATAATCCTATGTATGACACTTCCTACTCACACGTATGTAATATTAACAACATTTGTACTGATTAAAATGATCTTACAATACAGATATTGGGACAAATGGTGCTTCTGGTTTGAAATGGTGATAGATTTCATTGCTCATTATGAGTTACCTTGTAAGTATACTACTTTTTCCAAAGTTTGGCTTTGTGGGAATTTTGTATGATTCAGAGTGTAGACACTCAGACCTGGAGGGTGACACGCAGCAGGCCACATGCCCTACTCTGATCTGCTCTTTTCATGGAATCCTCCCATTCACAAGAACTTCTGCAATAGAGATTCTTCAGTTTCTATCCTTATAGCTGACAGATTTCTGCCTTCCATTTAATACTAGGAGAGCAAAAACTATCATTCTGACAAATATTATGCCCTTCAGCTGTGCTGAGTCACCAACTGGCTTCTACAGGAATGAAACTGTTTGTTGTTTACTGTAGAAGATAAAAAATGCTAGCCTATCAGGCAGAAACAAAAGAAAAGCAACGATGAAAGAGTGCCAAGTAAGTCTATGTGGGATCTGCATGGGCTCTAGCAATGTCTATAAACACATAATTTCATATTCAGTTAACAGCTACACTTCTATTAGTGTTCAAAGAGCTTGCAAGAATGTGTGCTCATTAGCTGTATCATAAACATGATCACTTTGAAAGAATTTCCCATTCATCATTATTGAAATTCTGCCACCTAAACATACTAGGAAAAGCTTTCTCTTTAGAAACTAGAATAAAAACGCTGTCTTCTTAAAAGTCAGCCTGAGCTCTCTCTTTTCCGTCTTCCTCTCGGAGAGGCAGCTTCTGCCTCTCTCCCCACTTCTCCCCTTCCCCCTTCCCTTTCCATAGTTCTCCCCCCCCCCCGAATAAATATCCAACCTTACTCTGACAAAAAAAAAAGAGTCAGGCTTAAACACAGAAAGCTAAGTATTAGATTAGAACATGGGTTAAGTTTGAGAAAGTACAGTTTCATCATTATTAAAATAGCAAGAAAAATTCTTCCCTCACAGAGATACTATCTCTATCATAGAGGGCAATGTGAGAAAGTACTCCATAAAATGAGGATATAATATAAGGAATTGCTTTCCTTTTCCAACCATGTTATTGATTTTTAAAGCACTAGGATCAGATCACCAATTCTTTAATATCTACACTAAGGATATTTGCTTTTCAAATTTGCTATTTTAATAATGATGAAACTGTACTTTCTCAAACTTAACCCATGTTCTAATCTAATACTTAGCTTTCTGTGTTTAAGCCTGACTCTTTTTTTTTGTCAGAGTAAGGTTGGATATTTATTCGGGGGGGGGGAGAACTATGGAAAGGGAAGGGGGAAGGGGAATTAGTTAGAATTTATGTATCTTTTAAGCCAAAAAGTACTTGGTTATTTATATATAATATTTGACTTTCTACTAATTCATATTAGACTTCCCCTGATTAATTCAAAACAGTATACTATAAATTCTAATTTGCAATTTTCAAAATAAATATACAAGAGCTTGGATTTTTCAGATATGATTACAGCATCATATCTAAGATACTAAGTGTGACGGTTTAACACTCTACCATCAAAGTGACAAATACTTACATCCCACAAACCAGCTTACTAATCACAATCTCTATGAAATAAAAACTACATATCCATCATTTCCCACCCAAAAACCCCTGAGTAACATTTGGTCTATCTACATGCCTCCAGTGAAATCAAGCCAAGCAGACCAATTCTGTGTCACACTCAACAATATTAATATTGAGCAGGCCTTTAAACAAATAAGGGTCACTTTTGAAAAAGAGCAATACATTATAATCCTCTGTAGCAATAAATCCTGAAGCAACTTCTTTCATTAAGCCAAAAGGACAGTGTCTCTCATATTAGGAATGTTCAAGATGGGAAATGTAAATGTCCTTGCTGTGCAGTGACAGCGAAATGTTCAGTTTATTAACACTCTCGTCCACTTAAAAGAAAAGCACTCCAGAATCTTTAAAGGCAGCCACTGAGATTAGTACATTTGCACTCTCCGGCTATTATACTGAGACACACATGATGCAAAGCCTTAACTCGCTACTTTCCTTGCCCCACAGGCCAGAGGATAATACTTAAGATACCAGCCAGCAAACTAATCTTGCTTCTGGCAGCTTCTACTCAAACTCTCATTAATGTGTTTGGTTTTATTTAATATTTTTTCTAATAAAATTATCAGAGTAAAAAACAGAAGCAAACATAGTTCAAACACTGACTCAGTAAATGAAAAAGAACCTCCCAAGTGTAGTAACCTGGTACACAAATGCACCAAACACAGACCTGAAAGAACAAAGATCATTATTTATGTCAGCCTGAAGAAAAAGGCAGATTCTTGATTCAGGACAAAACACATCATTTCACGAGGCAGCAGAACGCCTGGGATGGTAACAAAGGATCATGAGACACTACCAGTTTGTGAATTATTTTAGATTAACTAGAGTTTCCATTTTAAAACACAATGGTATTTACCACCATATTCTCATTTTAGCAAATATAGACCTGCAATCCCAGTCACTGTTTTCTTTCCTTTTCTTCTTTTCTAGTTTCAGACATTTGAAATTCTGGAAATTTAAGCAAGGGACAATCCTAAAAGATAAAATTCTTTTTACATTTTTACTTGACCTTTTCATATTTGAGCTAAATATTAGTTGTATTAATGAAATTCTGTTATGTGTTCGAGGCAGATTTTTATTGTTGTTGTTACCTATCTTGTTTCATTTCTTTATTCTAACTTGCATGAATCTTATTGGCACTGGAATAGGAAGACCAAAACATTAACAGTGTTCATCGTCTCCCATTAAACAAACAGCAAAAGATGAATCCATGTCACAGATGCCTTGAAGGGAGGTGGAGCCATGCTGGAAGGGAAGCACACATGCTGAGTGCACATGATGAACCCAGAGTCAAGGGGAATGGTTTAGATAGCGTTCTTGTTGCCTAGACCTAAGATTGTCAAATGTTTTAACATGATGAATTCAATTCCAACATCTCAAATACTGTCGCCATGTCCAGTGATAATAATGTGACTCCAATTGCTAACTTTGAATCAGCCCAAGTAAAGTACTGTTCTCCACAAATATAAGTAGTACTTTCTGAAAGTGACATTTCCAATACTTATGGCTAATCCAAGGAATTTGTGCATATGGTTTTGATTGGATACGTTTTTCCAACAACTGACAGGACTTCATTTTTTCTTAGTTACATTATCTTCTGATTTGTACAACTCCACTGAGAAGCAATCCCATGAGGAGAACTGTTCCAGTAGTAAGGCTAGAACCCTTCCTCAGAGGCACTTCTCAGCTCCATGATGCAATATTTGTTAATTCTACTGACGATCCATTCTAAGCCAGAGAGGTAATGGAGTAAAACTTAGCAGTTTGCACACATTTCATTCTATATTAAAAGCCTAATCTTAAGGTGGAGAGGAAGCAATTAAAGAGGGAACAGGTACACAGTCTCTTTCTAGTCACACCCCCACACCCAGTGCAGGGCTAATGAGGCACCTATCTTGTCCAAAGTGTCAAACTGAGAACCTTGTAGAGCTCAGAAGGGCCGGGGAGAATCAAGAGTGGTAGGGAAGGCAAACAGCTCTGTTCACCCCTAGCACCCCAGGTTCACTGTAGACACTCATGGGACTCTGCTCCAAAGCAAGCTTTTCTCCAACCCAAATCCTCCTCTTCTCTCTGGCTCACAATATGAAGAGGGGACTGTTGCCCCACTTCAAGTGGCAAGCTCAATAGGGCAGGGGACAGAAGATGCACCTGACGACAATGCACTTTTTGCAACAGAAATGCACCCTAGGATTCTACTCATATGAGAAATATTTGCCTTGGATACAAAAATGCCAGCATTTTAAGGTACATGCGATTTAATCTTGAGGATCTTCCTTTTACATTTGCTTAACTATCATATTTAGTGAAAAGAAAAAAAGATTAAAAAACTGTTCTTAGTCTACATTTACATTAAAAATCTTGAAAATTGGAATCCATCCTACTCCATTTAAGAAATAATAAATCCAGCTAGAATAAAATCCCATTCATAGATGGTTGAGCCTCCCAGGAATCTTTGTTACCATCCCGGGCACTCTGCTGCCACGTGAAATGACGTGCTAGTCTTGAAATAAGAATCTCCCTTTTGCTTCAGGCTGACATATAAATGAACTGGGGCTGCCATAAATGATGATCTTTGTTCTTTCATTTTGCTTCCTGGTGTTTGGTGCTCTGATGCACCATTTACTGTTCTTGGGAGAACCTGTTCCATATCATGCTGAAGAAAATGGTAGAACATTTTTCAGACCTTCAGCCCACAGTAAAGAACACATTTCCCTTTTTTAAAAAAGTTTCCTTTGTAACATTCATCAATACTGGACTGACACATACGACTGCTTCAAGTATCATTTTAAAAACTCTATTTGCCACATAAGGGATAACCTGAATGCACATCTCCCTTCTTTGGGGACATGGCTAGAATATTTGAGGCTATTATTA